>MJUU01060100.1:0-18266 GCA_002080025.1 Modiolus philippinarum | reverse complement strand
CCCCTTTTTGGCCCCTTTTTCTAAAACGGGCAGGGCCACCAATTCAAAATTAAAACCTCTGTTTACGCGTGTGCCAAGATACATTATACTTAAATTTCATAATGATCCGTCTACTAGAAGCAGAGTTATGCTGTCCAAAGATGCCGATGCCGACGACGACGACGCCAGCACCATACCAATATATGACCACAAAATTTTTGCGGTGGTATAAAAATCATTAAAATCCCTAAAGGCAATCTTGAGTTGTGGTACGACATATAGCTAATTCTCAAAATATGCACTTTTCTATATAAAAACAAAGTTTTTCCCCAAAAATTGTTTTCCCATTTTTCTCAAAAAAGAAAGGGAGCTTCCTTTGGTCCAGTTCAAGTTTCAGTATCAAAATCATTAAAATCTATGAAGGCAGTCTTGAGTTATGGTACGACATAGAGCTAATTCTCAAAATATGCACTTGTTCATATATCCCAAAAATCATTTTCCAATTTTCCTCAAAAATGAAAGGGAGCTTCCATTTGTCAAGTTCAACTTTGAGTAAAAAAAAACATAAAAATAGGTGAAGGCAATCTCGAGTTATGGTACGACATAGAAAACGCTGACAGACAGACGGACGGACGGACAGACAGACGGATGGACGGACAGAACAGGCAGACAGACAGACAGACAGACAGAAGGACGGACAGACTAATTACTATAGGGCACCGCCATTTCATGGTGGGGCCCTAATTACTTGAGTTAATGCGAAATAGCCATCAGTGTCTCTAATATCAGTAGTTTTAGTGTGCCGCTAGCGGAGCAGGACATGCTTACCCTTCCGGAGCACCTGATGTCACTCCCGGTTTTCATGGGAGTTCACACTATGACTTCCTTAGTTCTTAATGTTATCTTTTTATTTCCGTGCATTGTAGCTCTCTCACGTCCTTGTTTTGTCTTTGTTTTTATCTGTTACCGTTTTTGCCATGTCTTTGGACTTTGATTTTTGTAGTCATCGCTTCCCTTGTTCCTTCGGTATTCTACTGCCGTTGTTTAAGAAGACATAACAGCAAGTCATCCTATAACTGTATGATGCAGGCCCATAAATTTCTTGAATGTTTAAAATTAAAAGATCTTTTATTTTTTAATGTATATGCAACTTCATGCCTGAGAGAGACAACAACTCTGGGTGTTTACCTTATATTGTACAATTCTGCTTATTACTCTTTTATTCAGTACAATAAAACATTTACTTGATAGTCCAACAAAAGCAATTCTATGGCCTCCTGTAACACCCATTATTTTACTCCATTTCATGTTAATAAGATAGATGGCCTTTCAGAGCATATACTTGCTATTGTCCTAACAGCCACTAAATACAGTAGAACTTCAATGGCTCAAACTGCAATAACTCAAAACCATGAATGTCTTGAAACCTTCATTTGGACTCTTTGTTAGAATTTATACACTGTACATAGTTTGACTTATGATAGCTCAAACACCCCTCTGGGTTGAACTGTATTAATCGGTCCCTCCGGTGTTTGAGCCATCTAAGTTCCACCGCACTTGTATATTGTTGTATGAATTTGATACTTAAGATAACCCATTGCCATATACCTGTGGCAGTTCTGTTTGTGTCTGTCTCCCAGCATGCAACACACTTAAAGACTTGTACATTTCTTCCAGGCTGTTCGTATCCATGGTGATTCCTAAATTACCATACCATGTCCTTAACACATGATGAGGAAATGTGTGACCTTCAACTATGGTTGGTTGCCAAGGTGATATGGGATCATATTCATCAGGATCCAAGATAAAATCTACAAAATGTTGTCCAGATATCAATACTGAGTATCAAGTTACCTATCAACTACCAAAAATTAGGTGATTATTTTTTTCATAATATCAATTGTTATTTCAGTGTATGATTTCATTGGGCAAAGAACAAGAGGTTATTTCTAGACAAAAGCTACATGTCAATTAATCTGCTTTGATTGATTGAGTGAATATTGTTTAACGTCTAAAGAGCAATAATTCAGCTATATCAAGATGACAACAACTTTGTTAATAAATAATCACTTTGGGGTATGGAAAGGGTCATTGGACTTAATCTGCTTTGAGATAATTTGATACAGACTGAACTGTCTATAGTCTCATTACAGGATTAAACACTCAGTTTTAGGAAATTATCTATGTATAAACTCCGGCAGCTCACTCACAAACTGAATAAGGTCTTAAGGTTTGTGAGTGACCTGTTAAAGTTTATATATACATAATTTCTTAAAAATAAGTGTTTAATCCTCATAATTCTAATTTTGCACGTTAAAAACTGTATTATTCATGTTAACAACATCTTTATTTGCTGCAGTATATTTTTGCAGAGGGGATTGATGGGCAAGGGGAAATATCGGAAAATGTTTCCGTTTTCTATTCACAATGTTGACAATTGAAAACTAGAGGCTCAGAGACTGAGCCTGTATCGCTCACCTGACAAAATGCTTCTATGCCATGCATGACCAAAAATGAATTTTTTTACCAATGGGGTCTAATGTTTAGCTATGTTCTTCATTAGCACCCATGTTTTTTGTCTGATCCTATTGAAATGAGTAATTTTTTAAGAGGGCTTTCTATGCATTTAGTTAAATTTGCTTAAATAGTTTCAGAAAATGATGGTTTTCTCATACCGGGCTCCAATGTTACTGGAGGCAATGTTTTTTGTAGGATTTAAATGAAATGAAAATTTTTTGTAAAGTACCTTCCATACCTCAATCCTGTAAAGTTTGTTTGAATTTGCTTCAGTGGTGTCAGAGGAAAAGATGAAAATGTAATTTTCCCTTGGGTTCAATGTTAACCTAAATTCTGCGCTGGCGGCCATGTTTTTTATTGGATCATAGCCAAATGAGCAATCTTTGTTAAGAACCGTCAGTACATCATTCCTGTAAAGTTTGGTTGAATTTGCTTCAGTGGTTTCAGAGGAGAAGATGAAAATGTGATTTTTCCCATAGGGTCCAATTTTAAACCATGTTCTGTGCTGGCGTCCATGTTTTTCATCAGATTAGAACTAAATGAGTAATCTTTGTTAAGGACCTTTAGTACATCAATCCTGTAAAGTTTGGTTGAATTTGCTTCAGTGGTATCAGAGGAGAAGACGAAAATGTGATTTTTCCCATAGGGTCCAATGCTAAACTATGTTCCACACTGGTGGCCATGTTTTTTTCATTGGATCAGAGTCAAATGAGCAATCTTTGTTAAGTACCTTCCATACATCATTCCTGTAAAGTTTGGTTGAATTTGCTTCAGTGGTTTCAGAGGAGAAGATGAAAATGTGATTTTTCCCATAGGGTCCAATGTTAAACCTAAGTTCCGCACTGGCAGCCATGTTTTTTTATCAGATCAGAACTTAATGAGCAATCTTTGTAAAGGACCTTCCATGCATCAATCCTGTAAAGTTTGGTTGAATTTGCTTCAGTGATTTCAGATGAGAAGATGAAAATGTGATTTTTCCATAGGGTCCAATGTTAAACTAAGTTAAGTGCTGGCGGCCATGTTTTTTATCGGTTCGGAACAAAATGAGCAATCTTAATGAAGGACCTTTAGTACATGATCCCTGTAAAGTTTGGTTGAATTTGCTTTCAGAGAAAAAGATGAAAATGGGATTTTTCCCATAGGGTCCAATGTTAAAGCTAAGTTCTGCGCTGGCGGCCATGTTTTTTATCTGATCGGAACAAAATGAGCAGTCTTTGGACCTTTAGTACATCATCCCTGTAAAGTTTGGTTGAATTTGCTTCAGTGGTTTCAGAGGAGAAGATGAAAATGTGAAAAGTTAACAGACGGACGACAGACGATGGACGACGGACACCAAGTGTTGGCAATAGCTCAAACTGACCCTTCGGGTCAGGTGAGCTAAAAATGTGATTTTCCCATAGGGTCAAATGTTAAACCATGTTCCCTGCTGGCGGCCATTTTTGTTGTCGGATTGGAAAGAAATGAGCAATCATTGTTAAGGACCTTCAGTACATCATTCACGTAAAGTTTTGTTGAATTTGCTTCAGTGGTTTCAGAGCAGAAGATGAAAATGGGATTTTTCCCATATGGTCCAATGTTACACCATGTTCTGTGCTGGCAACCATGTTTTATGTTGGATCAGAAGGAAATGAGCAATCATTGTTAAGGACCTTTAGTACATCATTCCTTTAAAGTTTGGTTGAATTTGCTTCAGTGGTTTCAGAGCAGAAGATGAAAATGTGATTTTTCCCATAGGGTCCAATGTTTAACCATGTTTGGTGCTGGCGGCCATGTTTTTTATTGGATCATAGCCAAATGAGCAATCTTTGTTAAGTACCTTCCATACATCATTCCTTTAACGTTTGGTTAAATTTGCTTCAGCCATTTCAGAGTAGAAGATGAAAATGTGATTTTCCCATAGGGTCAAATGTTAAACCATGTTCCGTGCTGGCGGCCATGTTTTATGTCGGATTGGAACGAAATGAGCAATCATTGTTAAGGACCTTTAGTACATCATTCCTGTAAAGTTTGGTTGAATTTGCTTCAGTGGTTTCAGAGCAGAAGATGAAAATGTGATTTTTCCCATAGGGTCCAATGTTACACCATGTTCTGTGCTGGCAACCATGTTTTATGTCGGATTGGAACGAAATGAGCAATCATTGTTAAGGACCTTTAGTACATAATTCCTGTAAAGTTTGGTTGAATTTGCTTCAGTGGTTTCAGAGCAGAAGATGAAAATGTGATTTTTCCCATAGGGTCCAATGTTACACCATGTTCCGTGCTGGCGGCCATGTTTTTTGTCTGATCGGAACGATATGAGCAATCATTGTTAAGAACCTTTCATACATCATTCCTGTAAAGTTCGGTTGAATTTACTTCCGCCATTTCAGAGCAGAAAATGAAAATGTGATTTTCCCATAGGGTCCAATGTTAAACCATGTTCCGTGCTGGCAGCCATTTTTTTTATCGGATTGGAACAAAATGAGCAATGATTGTAAAGGACCTTTAGTACATCATTCTTATTAAGTTTGGTTGAATTTGCGTCATTGGTTTCAGAGCAGAAGATGAAAATGTGATTTTTCCTATAGGGTCCAATGTTAAACCTAAGTTCCGCACTGGCGGCCATGTTTTTTGTCGGATCGGAACAAAATGAGCAAACATTGTAAAGGACCTTCCACACATCATTCCTGTAAAGTTTGGTTGAATTTGCTTCAGCTGTTTCAGAGCAGAAGATGAAAATGTGATTTTCCCATACAGTCCAATGTTAAACCATGTTCCGTGCTGGCAGCCATGTTTTTTTTTTGGATTGGAACGAAATAAGCAATCATTGTTAAGGACCTTTAGTACATCATTCCTGTAAAGTTTGGTTGAATTTGCTACAGTGGTTTCAGAGCAGAAGATGAAAATGTGATTTTTCCCATAGGGTCCAATGTTAAACTTAAGTTCCGCGCTGGTGGCCATGTTTTTTGTCCGATCGGAGCAAAATGAGGAAATATTGTAACGGACCTTCCATACACCGTTCCTGTAAAGTTTGGTTGAATTTGCTTCAGCTGTTTCAGAGCAGAAGATGAAAATGTGATTTTCCCTTAGGGTCCAATGATAAACCATGTTCCATGCCGGCGGCCATGTTTTTTGTCGGATTGGAAGGAAATAAGCAATCATTGTTAAGGGCCTTTGGTACATCATTCCTGTAAAGTTTGGTTGAATTTGCTTCAGTGGTTTCAGAGCAGAAGTTCCGTGCTGGCGGCCATTTTTTTTGTCGGATCGGAACGAAATGAGCAATCTTTTTATATGACCTTCCATACATCATTCCTGTAAAGTTTGGTTGAATTTGCTTCAGTAGATGAAAATGTGAAAAGTTTAACGGATGGATGACGGACACCAAGTGATTGCAATAGCTCACACTGACCCTTTGGGTCAGGTGAGCTAATGAACGCTACAATTACATTTGGAACAACGGCAGTAGAATACCGAAGGAACAAGGGAAGCGATGACTACAAAAATCGAAGTCCAAAGACATGGCAGAAACGGTAACAGATAAAAACAAAGACAAAACAAGGACGTGAGACAGCTACAATGCACGGAAAAAAAAAGATAACATTAAGAACTAAGGCACTCATAGTGTGAACTCCCATGAAAACCGGGAGTGACATCAGGTGCTCCGGAAGGGTAAGCATGTCCTGCTCCGCTAGCGGCACCCGTCNCTAATTTTGCCTGGATGCTGACCTACCCCCAAAGATGCATGCACATGGAAGGTTAGATGATCCTACCATGTACAGTTACTGAGATATCAACTCGGACCTAAAATTAAATGAAAGCCAGTCAAGCGGAAAATATAGGTCAAAGAGACCTAATTTTCTTAGAGGCTGTGAGATAGCCCAAGATGCATCTGCACACAAAGTTTGATGACCATACCCTTCATAGTTGCAGAGATATATGCCCAAATGCGGACGCGGACGTAGAAGTAGACGTAGACATAGACGTAGACGTAGACGTAGACGCGGACGCGGACACGGACGAGGACGCCTGGGGTACACCAATAGTCCCCCTCAACTTCGTTGAGGCGAACTAAAAATGTGATTTTCCCATAGGGTCAAATGTTAAACTTAAGTTCCGCGCTGGTGGCCATGTTTTTTGTCAGATCAAAAGGAAATGAGCAAACTTTGTAAAGGACCTTCCACACATCATTTCTGTAAAGTTTGGTTGAATTTGCTTCTGCCGTTTCAGAGCAGAAGATGAAAATGTGATTTTTCCCATAGGGTCCAATGTTTAACCATGTTTGGTGCTGGCGGCCATGTTTTTTATTGGATCATAGCCAAATGAGCAATCTTTGTTAAGTACCTTCCATACATCATTCCTGTAATGTTTGGTTGAATTTGCTTTAGCCATTTCAGAGTAGAAGATGAAAATGTGATTTTCCCATACATTCCAATGTTAAACCATGTTCCATGCTGGCAGCCATGTTTTATGTCGGATTGGAACGAAATGAGCAATCATTGTTAAGGACCTTTAGTACATCATTCCTGTAAAGTTTGGTTGAATTTGCTTCAGTGGTTCACAGCAGAAGATGAAAATGTGATTTTTCCCATAAGCTCCAATGTTACACCATGTTATGTGCTGGCGGCCATGTTTTTTGTCTGCTCGGAACGATATGAGCAATCATTGTTAAGGACCTTTCATACATCATTCCTGTTAAGTTCGGTTGAATTTACTTCAGCCATTTCAGAGCAGAAAATGAAAATGTGATTTTCCCATAGGGTCCAATGTTAAACCATGTTCCATGCTGGCGGCCATTTTTTTTGTCGGATTGGAACAAAATGAGCAATCATTGTAAAGGACCTTTAGTACATCATTCGTATTAAGTTTGGTTGAATTTGCTTCATTGGTTTCAGAGCAGAAGATGAAAATGTGATTTTTCCTATAGGGTCCAATGTTAAACCTAAGTTCCGCACTGGCGGCCATGTTTTTTGTCGGATCGGAACAAAATGAGCAAACATTGTAAAGGACCTTCCACACATCATTCCTGTAAAGTTTGGTTGAATTTGCTTCAGCTGTTTCAGAGCAGAAGATGAAAATGTGATTTTCCCATACAGTCCAATGTTAAACCATGTTCCGTGCTGGCAGCCATGTTTTTTGTTGGATTGGAATGAAATAAGCAATCATTGTTAAGGACCTTTAGTACATCATTCCTGTAAAGTTTGGTTGAACTTGCTTCAGTGGTTTCAGAGCAGAAGATGAAAATGTGATTTTTCCCATAGGGTCCAATGTTAAACTTAAGTTCCGCGCTTGTGGCCATGTTTTTTGTCAGATTGGAGCAAAATGAGGAAACATTGTAAAGGACCTTCCATACACCATTCCTGTAAAGTTTGGTTGAATTTGTTTCAGCTGTTTCAGAGCAGAAGATGAAAATGTGATTTTCCCTTAGGGTCCAATGTTAAACCATGTTCCATGCTGGCGGCCATGTTTTTGTCGGATTGGAACGAAATGAGCAATCATTGTTAAGGGCCTTTAGTACATCATTCCTGTAAAGTTTGGTTGAATTTGCTTCAGTGATTTCAGAGCAGAAGTTCCGTGCTGGCGGCCATTTTTTTTGTCGGATCGGAATGAAATGAGCAATCTTTTTAAATGACCTTCCAAACTCATTCCTGTAAAGTTTGGTTGAATTTGCTTCAGTAGATGAAAATGTGAAAAGTTTAACGGACGGACGACGGACACCAAGTGATTGCAATAGCTCACACTGACCCTTTGGGTCAGGTGAGCTAATGAACGCTACAATTACATTTGGAATTATTCATAAATATTTCTTTCAAATTTGTGTGATACATGATACATTTTTTCACACGAATACTTTTTATAGAAGAAACTACAGTAAATGTACAATTACTAAGAGGTTTATGTCTAATGAAAAATGTTTGTATAAACAATATTTTTTTTTTTCAATTGCTCAAGTAATTCATTTTTGTTCATCTCTTCTTACCATACTTTCTCATTTAAAGAGGAATTTAAGTATGAATTAATGTTCATTTATCTCCCCTTAGGCATGTGAAATTCCATTCAACATCCCTTAAGTGATTAACTAAAGGCTTCTAAAATCCCATATCAGTTTATGAAAATTATGAAAAGATTGAAAAAATTACAAAATTCATGTGTTTAAAAGAGGTATGAAAACCGCTGTGTTAAAATATATAACAACTGAACTATGGTATAAACTATTTATAAGTAGTCCTACATATACTGTTTTTGTCTACCTGGCAGTATTGGCGAGACTTGTAACTTTTCTGACCAGTCAGTAAAACTAGCATTCTCAATGGTAATAGCATCTTCACAACATTTAGTTACTTCCACAACCAATAATTCATGCATAGCTGTAACTGCCGACAGCAACTGTAACATAAATCAATGACAATGTTACTAAAATAGAACTAATCAAATCAATTATCTATAACCTTTGTAAACTATTGAGATGATAACCATATAGTTGAGCTTTTACTGTCAATTAAAGACCAATTAACAGTCATTTAGTATAAGGGTCACATGCAGTTGTCTTACATGGGTAAATGTCCCATCCAATGTTCTGATTTGTTCAATGTCACAGCTGTAACAATGATATATATTCCATGTAAATCTTTTCAGTTTGATCATTGTATTTGAAGGGAAAAATAGCTTCTTATAATCAACCAACATTAAAGATCAGAATTCTCACACTTATGGAACACATCCTTGATCTTTCAAAGTCTAAGAGTTCGTTTATAACGAACAGGCTTATAACAAAATCAGGCATATAATAAAGTAAACAAAAATCCCCAGTCCAAACGTTATTAAAACAGTGTATTTTTGAAGGCTTATTACGAATTTTTTATAATGAAATCAGGCTTATAACGAAAAAAGATTGCTTAACAAATAAATCGTTTATCTGTCTAATCATCTCATATTTCAATGGTAAAGTGCACCTGACAAAACTTTATACATAAATCATATTTCACACTGACATTTACACAAAAAATTTAGAAGACGATTTTCGGAGGTTGGTAATTTTACATGGTTTCTCTTATAACGAACGATTCTTAAAACAAAATAAAATAGGGAGTCCCGTGAAATTCATTATAAACGAACTCTACTGTAATTAGTTAAAGCTGACTTCCCCCTCTAAATCATATAAAAATTTTGACAAAAGAATTACAGTAACAAGTTTAACTATACCATATACTTGTAGAGGAGTGTTTTAGGCCTCATTCCATTGAATGGGGGTGGGTTAGGGTGAAGGGATCACTAGGTTTCACTACAAAACATACCTGTAAATTTTTGTCCTCTTTAAGGATGCTATAAGCCTCCTTCCATGGACATCGGATGGGGTGGTGGTGAAGGGATTAATGTTGTTAGGTTTCACTACACAGTTTGTCCTTTCTAAGGAAGCTATAACACTCCTTCAATTGATGGAGAAGGTTAGACATGCTTCACTATACAAAATACCTACAGATGTTTGTCCTCTCTTAGGAAGCTATAAGCCTCCTCCTATTGATGGGGAGGGGGGTGGGTAGGTGCGAGATGGTGGTGGTGAGGGGATCCACATAGACATGTTTCACTACACAAAATACTTGTAGATGTTTGTCCTCTATAAGGCAGCTAAAGGCCTCATTCCCATGAAGGGGTTGGGGTGAGAATGGGGTGAGGGTGAAGAGATTAACATTGTCAGGTTTCAATATACCTGTAGATGTTTGTACTCTCTAAGGAAGATTAAGGTCTCCTTCCATTGATGGTGGTGGGGGTGTGTAAAGATCAAAGTAGTCCGGTTTCACTAAACATTATAACTGTAGATGTTTGTCCTCTCTAATGAAGCTATAAGCCTCCTTCCACTGATTTGGGTGGGTGGGTGGGTTGAGGGGGATTAAAAGGCTGAATGTAGACAGTAGACAGGTTTAACTATACAACATACTTGTAGATGTTTATCCTCTCTAAGGAAGCTATCAGCCTCCTTCCACTGATTTGGGTGGGTGGGTGGGTTGGGGGGATTGAAGGATGAATGTAGACAGTCTATACAACATACTTGTAGATGTTTATCCTCTCTAAGGAAGCTATAAGCCTCCTTCCATTGGTACTGTAGAAGATATTGTTGTACCACTTTCTGGGCATACACCAGACCCTGTTGTCTATCTTTAGCTATCATACAGATATGGGATGATGTACGTAAACTGGACTGGTTGTAACGACGGGCCAACAGATTGGCAGCATCCTGAACTTGTCTCATCGCTAGGTGACTGAAAATAAAATTGAAAACACTTCCATGAAAATTTCATAGCTCACCAATTGTAATACAAGTATTTCTGTGTTATTTAATTATCAAGCATCCGGAAAAGCTTGTAGTGTATTGCTTGAAATTCTAATATTCTCAAAACTGTCAAAAATATTAAAACCTGGTTTACAAGATAATTTTGATACATAACTGGCAGTTGTAAAATATGTAGTCATACACTGTATTTTTTCAGGATATATTTCATTTAATACCATCACCCTAAGAAATAAAAAAAAAATCTGTATCTATTCCTAATTGTCACATCCCATAAATGCTAAAACAAAAGAAATTTCATCAAGGTTGGATTAATTTGGATGTAATATATATTTACATCACAATGTTTCTTATGGACAGAGTAAAATTGCATGTCAAATATTTAATTTTCAGTTTATAGCGTGATCTAAACTGTATTGCTCGTTCCACTGTATTATGATAGCAACTTTATTTCAACATAATTCTGCTGCTATCTTGAAAAGTAAGTATCCCAATACTTTGGTGTACTTGTATAAATTGAATCATTCAATCCGAAATAACAATAAAATTTACATTAAAACTGTACACAATTCTGTGTTCAACAACGAAAATTTATTGCAATTTTCAATAATTTAATGACATGAAATATGTAGTGAAAATAACAATAATAAATGCTTTTGGCATATCTCTGCATCCCTCGATTGTTTTAATAAGAAATTACCATGAACAAACAATCAACATCTACATTAAATCCATTGAAATTTATCATAACAGAAGTTTAACTGACATTTAGAGTATAATTTACTTGTTTTCGAAGTACCTTTCTATTTCAATATTAATGGATTCATATTTAAAACTTTTATTTGTGAAATCTACACAGAAAATGTCATTTTCATTATCCTGATTGAATCATTACTAAGTGAAAATGTCATAATCATGGCATGAAAATTATTGTTTACCATGTTAACACTGTAGTAATTACCGAGACTTGATTGTTTATTATCCAACATTAACATGATTAACCTCTATTATCTTTGTCTATAATGTGTTGTAAGCCTTTAGCTGGTTACATGTAATGCAGCTTTATTCATGGCTATTTCAAGCCAGTTATAATTAAGTATTCATTTTCAAAATTAATTGTCAAAATAATTATTGAAATATCATTATCAAATGACCCATTTATGCTGACGTCAGTATTTTGATGATTTCTTATAATTGCTGTAGTATCAGAACATGACTATAAGCAGGAATTTTTGCAATGAACCTTCCAAATAAACATTTTTGTAAAGTTTGGTTCAGTTGGCCTAAGTGTTGCCGCACAATGGCCAATGGCATGATGGCAATAGCTCACTCTGAAACTGTTGGTCAGTTGAGCTAATGAGTGTTAACACAGTTAGTCATACCATTTTGCTGCTTGTTCGTAATTCCCATCCTTTGTCAGTTGTTGTGCCCATAGTGTGTACAAATCTTCTAAAACAGGATCAAAGGGAGATAATCTTACTTTAGCCAAGGCTATCGCTTCTCTGAAAATAGAAAGTAAATCTATCCTTAAATTATAGAATTTAACTAAAATGTTATCACCAAGTAAACAAAATAAACATAAAAATCTTACTACAAACATTTCATTTTGTACTACTCAAAGCATCTTTTTTTACATGCCAAGAAAAAGATGAAGAATCCTTCCACTAGTCACTTTAAATATGAACAAGTATCTAATGCTTCAGTAGAATATGAACCTTAATGCTACATGAAAACAATATCATGTTAGCAATGTAATGACCATTGGAATTTATTTTTCACCTCAGATGTCTAATACAATTGGGTGGAAATTTATATTTTTTACTTTTAATAAGTTACGGTGAAAAAACTTCAAAGAAAATCAACATAAAATCAACTAGAGGATGACATGCCCCCGCACAAGGTTGAATCAAATTGGGATTTTTTTAGTAATATTTGTGTCTGTAAGACACAGATGATGCCCCCGCTTAACACATGTTATTCTAGGTTGCACAGATTAACTATGTACCCTCTATTACTAAATCACCAAAAAATTAAAAGATGAACAATGCATATTTGACCCATATTGATGTCTCACCCATCCCTACTTGGTCGCAAAACAGATATGAAAACTCTGACTAATTCAGAAAACTTAACATGTTGGCTGACAAAAGCAATATAGCAAACTGTTATATATAACCAAAATCCAAAATGCCAAATATCGGTGACCTACCACTGATATAGATACTGGAGAACCAAACATGTTCACTAGACCGTGAAAATGAGGTCAAGGGCTAAAGCCAAATAGCAGGATGTCATGTTCCATCTAAGACAAACCCACATACAAATATTATTGACCATACATTAATAGATACTTGAAAACTCAACATGCTTACTGAACCATGAAAAAGAGGTTACAGACAAAAGCCATATAGCAGACTGTCATGTACTACCCAAGACCAACCTATATACCAAATATCATTGACCTACCACTTACAGTTATTAAGATATGGATCTAATCAGAGAAACTTAACGTGGTCACTAAACAGTGAAATTGAGGTCAAGGACAAAAGTCGTATGCCAGACTGACATGTACTACCCAAGACCAACATATATACCAAATATCATTGACCTAACACTTATAGTTACTCAGAAAATAAACTAAGCACAAAAACTTAATATGTTCATTGGACCGTGAAATTGAGGTCACAGACAAAAGCCATATGCCAGACTGACATGTATTACTCAAGACCAACCTACATACCAAATATTATTGACCTATTAGGTATAGTTAATGAGAAATGGACTTAATTAGAGAAACTTAACGTGGTCACTAGACCGTGAAATTGAGGTCAAGGACAAAAGTCATATGCCAGACTGACATGCACTACTCAAGACAAACCTATATACCAAATATCATTGACCTACCACTTACAGTTATTAAGATATGGATCTAATCAGAGAAACTTAACGTGGTCACTAAACAGTGAAATTGAGGTCAAGGACAAAAGTCGTATGCCAGACTGACATGTACTACCCAAGACCAACATATATACGAAATATCATTGACCTACCACTTACAGTTATTGAAATATGGATCTAATCAGAGAAACTTAACATGGTCACTAGAACGTGAAATTGAGGTCAAGGACAAAAGTCGTATGCCAGACTGACATGTACTACTCAAAACCAACATATATCATTGACCTACCACTTACAGTTATTGAGATATGTATCTAATCAGAGAAACTTAACGTGTTCACTGGACCGTGCAATTGAGGTCAAGGTCAAATGATTTTATGTCCATCAGGTAGCACTCGATTAGTACTACCACTGGACCAAATATGATGTTCTTACATCAAAGGGTTTTGAAAATATCCTGTATTTAGTAAAAGTTAACCCTGTTGCCGCCGTCTCAGTCATACATTGCACGCCTATGTCTCGCTTTCCGCGACTTTCGTCACGGGCGAGACAAAAATGAACCAAAATCAAAATACATACCACATGCACATCTTCAATTTAGGTACAAATAAATTGCAAAATAAAAGCTTCCTAGCATCAAAACTCTAGGAGGAGTTGTGCAGACAATCTGTGTACCCTCTATTAATAATTCACCCAATAAGTTCAACAATGTGTATTTTTTCCAAAAATGCATCAAAATCAAAATCCTTCCCACATGCAGATCTTCAATATAAGTACAAATTATTTGCAAAATAAAAACTTCCTAGCACAAAAACTGTAGGAGGAGTTGCGTGGACAAACTATGTACCCCCTATTACTAAATCACCAAAAAATGACGAAGTTCAACAATGTATTTTGACAAAAATTAACCAAAATCAAAAACCTTACCATATGCACATCTTCAATATAGGTACAAAAGATCTGCAAAATAAAAACTTCCTAGCATCAAAACTGTAGGAGGAGTTGCGCGGACAAACTATGTACCCTCTATCACAAAATCACAAAAATAGTAATGGTGGATTACATGATACCCCGCCAGGTTTCACAAAATTTCGAAGTATNAAGGGACAGGGGTTCAACAATGTATATTTTTGACAAAAATGCACCAAAATCAAAATCCTTATCACATGCACATCTTCAATATATGCACAAACGACCTACAAAATAAAAACTTCCTAGCATAAAAACTGTAGGAGGAGTTGCGGGGACAAACCATGTACCCCCGTGGACGGACGGATGGACGGACGGACAGGGGCAAAACAATATGCCCCCCGACTTGTCCTCGCGGGGGCATAAAAAAGGTTTCAGATGCTGACAAAATTGGAATTAGGAGGGGATGAAAATCAAGAATTTTTTTATGGCCTTGTCTCCAATTTTTATTTTTGCTGTATGTACCATAGTAATGGGCAGGTTTTACTTCTACAGGCTGGAGTGTCATTTTAATAAAACCTAAGAAACTTCAGTCAAAATTTGCCACATAATTGATTTCTCTCTAAATTCATCCAATCCTTCTGTTGGCACCAAGAAACATTAAGTTGAAATTTCATAGCATTAGATTTACTGACATTACATTCATTGACTGGAATAAAGCCTTTATAGCCAAGCTGCAGACATTAATTTCATACCATTCTAGGATCTCAAATTTTATCAAACACGTAAACAAACCACTAACATTGTCATGAATGAAAACTGATACTAATTGGCTTCAAATGTTAACCTCTTCAATCCAATTATGTTCATTATTTTGCTGAACCTGATTTATTGATGCTATTTAATGGAATAAATAAGGTAACATTTATCTTACTCCTAATTTATACTGTTAAAGAAGGTCTAATCACATGGACAATGTAATTTTACTTATATTCTAAAGTGTGATTTCTTTTCATACATCCTTTGTGTTGTGGAACATTCTATGATTAGCATGATACAATTAGCCACAAAATTTAATAATTATATTGTAATTAAATCTAATAGCAACATAAAATAAATAGTAAATCAATAACTTCAAAAACATTTTACAGTATTTCTTAACTTCCACCATTTTTAATGTAATACTGATATGCGTAAATTAAATAACATTAGATTTTTGCAGCATATCTAGACAATGAAACTTCAAATCTATCAGTTTTTAAACATCTTTAAGTTGATGGTCTTTCCAAACGTTTAGATTTTATCTGCACTGAAGAGACATAAGTTGTCGAAATGCGCATTTGCAGAAACTAAATTCACAGTAACTTCGGTATTTAGTTATATATAGTAGTATACAGTGGGAGATGACCCATGGAAGATCAATGCATGAAATCTCATCTTAAGGCTGAATGGCCAACCAGAAAAATTGATTTTTTTTGTGATACAACAACCGTACTTGATGTCACAGTAAAAAGAACCATAACCTGACATTACAAGGAAAAGAAAAATCAAATGCTGGTGATTTGCTCATACATTAAAGGTTTTCAGGTCTTTCAAGTCTTATATTACCAATAGGTACTTGCATTTAATCAAAATTAAGGTAGCACTATCTTCCACTTGTAAAGGAAATTCTATGTCTTTCCATCATTAGTTAAGCTGTACTTAAGACAACTCAAGAAAAGATGAAATTTTTACACCTGTTGAAGACTATAATAATCAGTCATGTTCTAAAATGTGAGATTTGACAATGCCACCCCAGGGTTCACATTTTCCAGTCACAAACGACTGGCTTGCAGAATTTCTGATAATAGGAAATGTGAACCCGAGGGTGGAATTGTCCTGTCTCACATTTTTGACCATTTCTTATTATTTTTCTCACATTTCTGGACCGAATATTAAAAGTTAGAAATATGGCTTTTAAAACAAAAATAAACTCTCTTAAACTAGATCACTTACTGTAAAATTAATTCAATATTTGAAAAGATTGAGTGCATTTTTGTTTTGTACCAAACATTCAAAACTTTAATAACAAATTAATCTTGGAGGTTGTGCTTCAGGGTTTTCAATCTGAAGCGATGGGAATTCCTAAGTTGTCATGTCATTTGTGCAAAGTTTTAAGGTTTTCTGACATTTAGCATTTTAGCATTGTGACGCCACCTTATTTGCCCTGTTATGTCGAGGAAGGTCATGTGATGTGATATGCATGAATCTTACACTGGTGTCTCACATAAAATTTATGGGTCCTAAACGTATTGAAATGTGAGAAATCCAGACTTTCCATTTGATCTTATGCAAGAACTTCTTAACACATTAACTTCTCAAACTGTTAACACATGCTTTGCATATGTGCTCTTTGCTTTTACAGCATAACTAATGTACAGAACATGTGCTCTTCAGTCTTACAGCATATATCTAAACAACATAACAAGTGTTTTTCTAATATTTAACTAAACCATAAAATGTCTGCTTTTCTAAAATTTACTTGAACAATCTGTGTCTCTTGAAAAGTTCAATGGAATCATAAACTTTATGAGCAGCTAGGAGGTATGATACAGCTTTGTGATATTGTCCTTCTGATTCAAGTTGTAATGCATAATCTGTACAAACAGTTATCCAGGTTTCAAAGGAGGCTAAAAATAGAACAAACATATGTTATCCAGGTTTCAAAGGATGCTAAAAATAGAACAAACATATTTAATCCAGGTTTCAAAGGAGGCTAAAAATAGAACAAACATATGTTATCTGGGTTTCAAAGAAGGCTAAAAATAGAACAAACATATGTTATCCAGGTTTCAAAGGAGGCTAAAAATAGAACAAACATATGTTATCCAGGTTTCAAAGGAGGCTAAAAATAGAACAAACATATGTTATCCAGGTTTCAAAGTAGGCTACAAATAAAACAAACATATGGACCCAGATCACTAATTGACCTTTTGAACTGATACACACAAAAATAGTGCTTAATGCGGTCAACCACTCCGCAGGCTTGGAAGGTGTACTATTTACTGAAAACTGAATGAATGGAAATAACAATTGATGTTTTGGAATAAGGACTTACTGCAAAAAAGTCATGTAGATTTTCATGCTAATGGAATTAAGATGTGTATGAAAATTTTCAACTTTATTGGAAGATGCCCATTTGGATCAGGAATATTTTGGTATCGACATGGGGATTATTTTTATATTTTTCGGGGTTTGATAAATCCCGGAAAATCCAGACTGACATGCCACCCCGAAAATTTAATGGAAGGTACCCCAGTCAATTCCGCACGTTTTGAGGGGTAACACATGTACCAACGAAATATAGAAATGGGTGAAATAACTCAAAATGTTACTATTGGAGCCTATGGAAAATTAATTGGTGTTCTGTGCTTATATGTTATCCAGGTTTCAAAGGAGGCTAAAAATAGAACAACAATATGTTATCCGGGTTTCAAAGGAGGCTAAAAATAGAACAAACATATGTTATCCAGGTTTCAAAGGAGGCTAAAAATAGAACAAACATATGTTATCCAGTTTTCAAAGGAGGCTAAAAATAGAACAAACATATGTTATCCAGGTTTCAGGCTAAAATAAAAAAAAATTAAAGGAGGCTAAAAAAAATAATCTGCAAGAACAGTGATCCAGGTTTCAAAAGAGGCTAAAAATAGAACAAACATGA
>MJUU01060096.1:75316-98569 GCA_002080025.1 Modiolus philippinarum | reverse complement strand
TTTTCTTTATTGTGTATTACTCGGTAATTCTTTAATTGCTGTACTGCCGGCTATTTTTTTTTTTGGGAGAGGGGGTCAAAAATTTTTTTCTCACTTTTTCTGTGTAACTTTCTTCTTTTCGGTGTACTGTTTTTTAGGGTGGGGAGGGGGCAAAAACTTTTCCCTTCGCTGTACTGTTTTTCGATGGTGTGTTAAAACTTTTGTTATTCTATACTGGTTATTCATATCCCGTGGGCGAAGCAAGGCAGCGGCCACGGGATATGCATAACCTATAACTACTAATGAACTTTAGACCAATTTAACCCAAGTCCCTCATGGAACCTTATAAATGGGGAACTGTAAAGTGCTTCTAAAGGGGATTATAATAATGAAACATTATAAGGATATTATGCATAGTTGGTAAAACAGGATAAATGATAGTCACCGAAGCATGCAATGTAGGTCATAAAATGAAATGTACATGGATACCCAATTGCTGGGCCCACGGGAATACTTGTAAGGGTGAACGTGAATGCTATGAGGCAATATTATGACGATATCATGTATACTTGCTGAGCAATGGACCTAAACACAAAACTTAAATAACTGTGAAATGTAGGTCAAGGACACCTAATTGTTGGTGTTTTATGTAGCACTCATTAAGATGAATGTTATAATGCCATATCATAAAGATATCAAGTATAGTTGATGAAAAATGGATCTAAACGCAAAATTAAACCAAAGTCACTCAGCCATGAAATGTAGGTCATGGACACATAATTGGTGAGCTTCGGATAGTACTCATAAAGGTGAATGCTATGATAAAATATCATACAGATGTCATGTATAGTTGTTGAGAAATGGACCTTAACGCAAAATTTAATCAAACTCACTCAACCATGAAATGCAGGGCATGAACACTTAATTGTCGATGCTGTCGGTAGCTCTCATGAGGTTTTTTATGAGGCAATATTACAAAGTTAACTTGTATAGTTCCTTAGAAATATACATAAACGCAAAATTAAACAAATCACTCGATGTGTGAAATGAAGGTCATGGACACCCAATTGTTAGTGTTTTGAGATGAATGTTATGATGCAATATCATAATGGTATCATGTATAGTTGATGAGAAATGGACCTAAACACAAAATTTAACCAAAGTCGCTCAAGTGTGAAATGCAGGCCATGGACACCCCATTTTGTTAGTGATTTGGGTAGTACTCATTTAGGTGAATGTTATGACGCAATATCAAAATGGTATCATGTATAGTTGATGAAATGAACCTTACGCAAAATTTAAGCAAAGTCGCTCAAATGTGAAATGTAGGTCATGGACACCCAACTGTTAGTGATTTGGGTAGTACTAATTAAGGTGAATGTTATGATGCAATATCATGATGGTATCATGTATAGTTGATGAGAAATGGACCTTAACACAAAATTTAATCGAAATCACTCAAGGGTGAAATGTAGGACATGGACACCTAATTGTTAGTGCTCTTGAACTACTCATTGAGGTGAAGGTTATAATGCAATTTAATAATGGTATCATTTACAGTTGATGAGAAATGGACCTAAACGCAAACTTTAACCGAAGTCACTCGACCATGAAATGTAGGTCATAGACATCTAATTTTTAGTGCCTTTGGTAGTACTCATAGAGGTGGATGTTATGATTCAATATCATAAATATATCACTCCAGGTTACTGAACTATAGACCTAAATGCAAAATCAAATGCGGGACGTACGTACGTAGGGGACAAGAGTAAATCTATATGACCCTTCCACTTTCGTGGCGGGGCATAAATATATAAAAGTACAAAAAAAAAAAAACAGACGGCAGGAACCGTTGAAATCGTTAGGATTAAGTTCCCGGTTTTTAACAACATTTAAATCCATTAAAGTATTCTGAGATTATGCTCTGGAAACAAATTTTTTGGCCTAAATTTTCAATTTTTCTAAGTATCCTTGACCTTGACATTTGGCAGTTGGTAATTCAAAAATCGACATGCATATTCTTATTTCAGATGCTTCAATCTTGGTTGGTTTATTTCACATACATAGAGACATTCAGAAACCAATTTTCCGCTAAAATTTTCGATCTATGACACTGCAAGTGCGTGTGATCTTTGCCTTTGACCTTTGGACTGTAAATCAATAGGTGTCTCTATTACTTTATAAACTTTATGAAAGTTTTGTTCAAAATACAAAAAATACCGATGTTGCATAGAATACTGTAAATTTCGTTATGCTGTACACATGTTTCAAGGAGTTACCTCTCATCAGCAGCATTAATATCAAATAATATGGAAAGCCATAATCCAAAAGTTGTCACAAAAGAAGTACTCATTACCAAAAAAAAAAAAAAATCGAAATAGGAAGCCGAATCCAGTACCAAGGACATCTACCGAGTGCCATACACGGAATGAAGCCTCAGTATTTTTAAATGGTTAGAATTTTGATAAAAAAAAATAAATTTCTATAACACGCAAGGTAAAATTTTCATGTCAAACAAGTCTGACTATCGGGCTTGTGAATACCCTCGAGGACCTCTGGTCCACCAGCAGTGGCCCAATGGTTCAAAATACTAAAAATTACGATGTTGCAGATTCAAATCAATGGATGCATTCTGAAGTAATGCTCCGTGCAAAAAAACTTCTGCTTAGATATTCAATACCTGTAAGTACAATGAACATACGACCTTTGCCCTGCTGAACCCAGAACATAGTCGTCTTTCACATTGCTAACGCTTTTCGAATCATAAAAACAAATTTTAAATTTCTGTGACCTTGACCTTCGTTGTTGAACGTTGTTATTTAATTGGGAGCCTTTTTGTAATTCTTGTGCTACTTTTCCACTATTTGCCAAGTGCGTTTAGTTCGCCCCCCCCCCCCCCCAAATCTTCCCAAAAAATCAATCAAACACAAATGAATTCTTTTCAATTGCTTTATCTGCATTTGTGTCAGTGCTGGTTTCAAACCAATGTGAAAGTGTTGAATCATTATTCAAGTATTGTCATCAGCGCCTCTTACCAGTAAACATCCCTGCACATTTGCCCATTCCTTCCGGTGCATTATATATAAATAAAAAATTGAGCCTATCTCAAGTAATACCCTGCATTAATGTATGTGTGTATCCATCAGATCAGCTCTTTTGTTTAGTTTTCTGCGTATTGAGTGATTTTTCTTGGTGTTTTTCATTTGGGTGATTGACATTTTTTTTGGCACAAAGTTAATTTGCAAATGGGTCCAAACAAAAACTTGCATTTCGGCGCATATTTATTCTACTTGTAGAATAAGAAGTATAATAATTTCATAATAATAGAATTATTGAAATCTTGCTATAATGTCGCCTTGGTGATGGTTGAACTCCATACGTTTTTTGCTCCATTCCGTGGATGTACTTTGTCGTTCTACCTTTTACGACTATCCGTTCGAACTCTTGCTTCACGGCTTGTTCCTTGTCTCCAAAAAATGTCATTTTTTGTTTAATGCAGGTTGTTTTTCCGCAATTTTTGTCCAATATTTGGTTTCATACATTTACAAAAGTTGAGAAATTATTTATTAAATTAAAGAAAATTTTAAATTCTTAAAGTGTGCTCTAAAATGAATGGTGACCTTGGAATATGTAATACTTTACCTGTACAACCTACCTGTCCGAAATATTATGCACCATTTGTAAACGCTAATGTATGCATTCAAATGAAATACCCTTATTTAAAAAATGCACCAATTTTTCTGACCTTGTTTCCACAGCAGGAAGTTCAACATGAAATGAGATTTTTTTAAATGTAGATCTGGTTTACATGTACTACTTTAGATATATTAAGCTATATTTTTGATGATTTCACTCGCAATTAATAGTGCCTTTTTCACTTGAATTTATTTTTCAAAACTAATTAATGGGATTATCTCTATGAAATGGATGTATTTGAGGTAACCTTGTTTGATAGGTTTTCCATCATATATATACATATAGCCCCGATTCACTTCCGTATTTTTCAATAGATTGAGGCAACAGTGAACTAAACGAAAGCTATCTCCTGCAAAGGTAAGACCTTCTATAGCTTACCATATATATTTGTTGACTTAACATTAAACTCTCATTTAAGCCATATAAGTTAAGAATAAAAATGAGGGTTAAAACTTCAATTAAATCTTAGTAAACACGCCCTGTTGCTTATGCTTAAAATTTAATACACAAGTGGTTTGATTTAAAAACACTACACAAAATATGGAACGCCAAAACTGGCGTTTAATCTTCAATAAGCAACCAACCTGTCAAAATGGCACGATGTGCGTTCAACATGAATTCTTTGATTTCTTTGATATTATACTGAAAAAAACGAGGGCATGCTTTAATGTATAAAATTTCACTCTACAGAACACATTGAACCTTATGCGAAAAGGAGGAGCTACCAACATTGCATCAATATTATACCCAATTTTGTTAATGCACAGTTGAAGCTCAATAATTCCGAAATTGAACAACTGTGCAGTCTTTTTACGACAGATATAACCCAACCCTATCCAAACCGATGTTAGTGCCATACAAATTGTAGGATCGTAGTTCATTTATTATTATATTGTAATGAAAACTTCAGTGGTAAAAAGTTTGAAACCTTTCTTGTGAAGTCTCCCAAACGATGTTTGGAGAGATTTTTGTTTTTACTCATGTTATTCCGCCTGAAAATTTGTCCGACCATTTTCTAAGGATCCAATCTTAACCAAACTCTACTAGAAGATGGATGTCTATCTCGAAAGGTGCAATCATGTCTTAGAATTTTCAAAATGGCACCGGTTGCCATGGAAGCAGTAAAAAGACGGGATAATTGAAAGTGCTCAGAATTAGATGAAAATTTTCAGAAAGGATACCTAACATACTTGAAATTGGTTTCTGGTCTCCAAGACTTCAAAATGGCGTCTGTTGTCATGGAAACGGGCAAAATGGCAGGATAATTGCAAGTGCTCAGAATTGAATGAAACTTCACAGAAAGGGGCAAAACATGTATAGAACTGGTTTCTAAACCTGAATTCTTATTTGGTAGGTTGTTTGGAAGACTTTTGTTTCAGCATCCTGATACAGTTATAAGTTTAATAATATTTTGATCCACATTCCACTCTGCTAGAAACAATGCCTTTTCATTTGTCTTTGCCAAACGAACCTGATGGCCCAGAGTTTAATAAGTGGGGATAAAAAAGGGATTCCATCCGGCTTTCATTGATCATATTACGATTCATATATAGCACCGCCTTACTCATTTAAAATTTGCATCCAAAACGTTACACTTCTGTGTACATTAAATATTTTAGTTCGTTAAAGCGGTGCTCTTTATATTACATGTGTTAATTGTACAGCAATTATAAGATGTACAAATATTATTGCATGCTGTTTATTAGTATGTGATGTGCATAGCCATTGAATAATAATTTCTATAAAGTTTCATGCTTTGGTTTATATCAAATGTATGTCTGAATTTCTCTTTATGAAGCAACGATAATTCATTGGGCGCCGCCTGTAAATGAAAGCATCTGACTTTATATAAATGTTTCAAAAAAAAAGAGCAAGAAAAATTCATTTTTTTCAGTTGTAAATTGTAGATTCAACCTAAAAACAAACAAACAAACAAATTCTTTATTCACCATTCATAGGGGCACATATGAGCAAACCAATATACAGGGTACAATAAAACTTTTAAGGGAGACCCTAAAACTTGTAGTTATTTAGAGAAGCTAAATATTTATTTTGACTTCCTTGGCGTAAGACTTCAGGAATCGATCGACATATTTTTGAACGGTATTCTTTTTCCCAGATATGAGGATAAATTGATGCCACATTTACAAAGTAGCTCAAATGTTAATATTTATCAGCTTTAAAATAGTGCTTTATCCTTTGGATTTATCTCGATATAGATTTGCAAAAATAGTCGTGGCGTTTTTAGCTGCCAAAATGACGAAAAAAAAATTCTGAAGGAGGCTTTCTGCCAAAAAAATAATGTTAATTTTGAAAAAAATATTTTATTGATGCATGTGAAAAAATAAATAATTTTTTCGTGCGAAGCGTGAAAAAAAATTTCTATCGAGAAAAAAAATCATAATCCCCCTTCAGGTTAAATAGTCGTTCCCTTAGACAAATAATATGAATAATACTTTTGAAAAAAAGAAATGTCTGAACAAAAGTTTATGTTATTTTAGCATCATCATACAAAAAAAAAAGACTGATCAGTAATTGTTATTGTTCTTTCTTTAGACATTAAAAGATGGCGGAATGTTCGACGCTATACTGTGGATCTTGCGAGTACGACCACTTAACAACACATGCAACGAAGTGGTGTACGGATTGTACACAAGGATATTGTGATGAATGTGTAAAAGCACACCGAGTAAATCGCAGTTTACGTGACCATCATATCATTCCAGTAAAGGACTACTTCAAAATTTCAAGCATGTCACAAACACAGATTTGTCAACATCACAATAAAGCTTATGATTTCTTTTGTCCTGCGCATGACACCATAGTATGCGTCACCTGTGTCCAAACAGGGCATACAGGGTGCCAAGATATTCTATCGATCGAGTCCGCCGCAAAAAATGCAAAAATGTCTCCTTTAATACAAGATATAGAAAATTCCTTGATCGTTATTCTGGAAAATATTGAGAAAGGGGTACAACATCAGGAGAAAAATATTACCTCTCTTGGGGAAGATGAACATAGCATTAAACGCAAACTGAAACAAATTCGAAGCGACTTAAACAAGAAACTAGACGAAGCAGAAGAGAAGCTGGTGAACGAAGTTGCTCAAAGACGAAAGGAGTACATCGTTGCAATAAATAATTCTATTCAAGAGTTTAAGAAGAAAAAACAACAATTTACAGACATAAAAGAAAGAGTTTCTACTATGAAAACAATTGCATCAGATCTGCAAGTCTTTGTTACATCGCGTCAGATGAACCAAACTATACACAAGGAAAACGAATTGGTTAGGTCTTTGATGATAAATTGTCAACAATACAAACTTCGTCTCATCCCAGACAAGACAGCGCTATCATCTTTACAATCACTTGGCAATGTTGAATCCCATAAAACTTCAGCATCGCTTCCCTACAAAGAACCTAAGTCAAAACAAGCCCAGATTCTACTACCTGTGCAGCCCGGAGTCGCAACTACTGGGAAAATAAGTCTACGACAAGAAGTTTCGATTGCAAAAGAAGTTGGGAAACAACTAACCTTAACTTGCTGCCAAATATTACCAAACCAGGGTCTTGTATTTGGAGATTATTGGAATAATCGGCTTATATTTCATGATGAGGACGGAACGCCTAATGGCGAATTTAGGATGAATGCGCATGTAAGTAATATCACGTGCATTGCTGGTTCAAAGGTAGCTGTTGCTCATGGGTTCGATGGTAGCTTCGTCGAAGTTATAAACACTGATGTTAGACTGAATGAAAAGACGATGTCATTTGTGGAGACTATAGGTGGAATAGCATTTCATAATGAAAAACTTTATCTCGATGTTCTTAGAGACAGCATTTATGTATCTGACCTTAATGCTAAGATAACAAGCACAATACCCGTTGCAAAAACCCCCAAACTTAAGAGACTCGATATCTTAGGAAATAACATCTACTATGCCGATCAAGTAAACCAAAAAGTCGTTTGCTGCGACATGGAAGGAAAAACAGTTTGGGAGTTCCGAGATAATCGTATCGTTAAGAATGCATGCCTAACATTAGACCTAATTGGTAATGTGTACCTTGTCGGATATGACGCCAGTGTTATTCTGAAAATATCTAATAAAGGAAAGGAGTACAAAGTTATCTTGGATAGCTCGAACAAAATAAACAAGCCTGTTGGTATTCACTGCGATAGAAAGAGAAACATGTTACTTGTTTGCAATGAATCAAACGGATACGCGGCATTGTATGATATGAGCTAATTTGGAAATCATTGTTATATGTTCTATTCGAATAAATGTTGAATAAAAGAAACTAGTAAAAGACGACAACTCGAACAATATAATAAAGAGAAGAATTTTTTTGTTTACAATGAAACGAACATACACTTTTTAGCTCACCTGGCCAAAGGCCATGTGAGCTTTTGCCATCACTCGGCGTCCGTCGTCCGTCCGTCCGTTAACTTTTATTCAAAGATCTTCTCCTCTGAAACTACTGGGCCAATACTAACCAAACTTGGCCTGAATCATCAGGTTATGCTCTTTCAGGTTTGTGATTTTTATGTCCGTAGACCAAACAACATGGCCGCTGTTACTAAAAATAGAACATAGGGGTAATTGCCGTTTTTTTGAAAATTACTCGAAAACTATTACAGACATGAGTAAAAATGATCAACTTAATGAGATCTACCTGCCCTGCAATTTTGAAGAATATCCGTGTACCCGTCTTGGAGTTTTTGCCCCTTTTCTGTAAAATTTTGAGTTGTTCGTTACATTTAGTCTTATATATTGAAATTGGTAGAAGATATCAGTAAAGTTTATATAACAAAAATGATCAGCATAGTAAGATCTACATGTCCTGCAATTTTGAAGAAAATCTGACAACCCACATAGGAGTTATTGCCGCTTTTTCTTTGAATTTTCACAATTTTTTAACGTTTTTTCTTTTATTTCAAAAACTGTTTGAGATAAAGGTTAAATGTGAATTGCAAAAGTGTTGAGGTTTTCGAGAACTACAATTTTTACATATGTCCAGCAGGTTAGCATCTCATCCACGATGGCCGCCAGCGAGGAAGATAGTTTAACATAGGACCCTATGGGAAATGCATTCAAAGATCTTCTCCTCTGAAACCACTGAGCCAATGGGGACCAAATTTTGTCACAGTAGTCCTTGGGTGGCCCCTTTAAAGTTTGTGATTTTTACGTTTGTACCTTATCCAAGATGGCTGCCAGCGTGGAGCACAGTTTAACATAGGGACCCTATGGGAAATGCATTCAAATGTCTTCTCCTCTGAACCCACTGAGCCAATTGGAACCAAACTTGGTTACAATAGTCTTTAGATGTTTTCCTTCAAAGTTTGTGATTTTTATGTTCATACTTCATTCAAGATGGCCGCCAGCAGGGAACACAGTTTAACATAGGGACCCTATGGGAAATGCATCCAAAGATCTTCTCCTCTGAAACTACCAAGCCAAATTAAACCAAACTTGGTCACAATAGTCCTTGGGTGGTCCCCTTTAAAGTTTGTAACTTTTACGTTCTTACCTCATCCAAGATGGCCGCCAGCGTGGAACATAGTATAATAATAACATAGGGACTCTACGGGAAATGCATTTAAATGTCTTCTCCTCTGAACCTACTGAGCCAATTGGAACCAAACTTTGTTACAATTGTCTTTGGGTGATCCCTTCCAAAGTTTGTGATTTTTAGTTTGTACCTCATCCAGGAATGAAAATGTTACATATGGTGAACTGATTTATAGTATCAATGGGTGGTCTATTGGTGACAATGAATAAAACCAGTCACCAGGTGAGCGATACAGGCTCATGTGAGCCTCTAGTTTCATCTTCATGATATCTGTTCTTTACTTTTTTGATCATCAACATTTGGAAGATATTTAGAACTTTCATTTTAAAACTGTTTGTAATGAATATACATGGTAATATAATATAAAGTTATAGATGGTAGAGAAAATATATATTTAAGTTGATTCTGTAAATAGGTTTCAATTGAATATTAAAGGTAGCTAGACACTATTTGATCTATTAAATTTTGTTATCGGCACATTCTAAGACCAATTCGTACCAAATTTAAATCTGCAATGAAAAGTATTTCAAAAAAAAAATTTTCTAGAGGTAAGACCGGACTTTTCCCATTCAGCTTTTTTTATCCAGCACTTTAGACTGACAGTTAGGAAATAATATCGCTGCCTCAGTTATCAGACCGCCCGTTTGAGCGTCAGTTCCACTGTCCGACACGCTTTTCTTAGGACTCGAACTCCTCAAATTTTTTTTGGAATTTGTATTAGGAATTGTTGCATATAGTTTGAAGATGGGCATTTTGAAATTGGTTAATTTAAATAATTTTGGTAAATTTCCTACACTCTCAAAGACAAGGCAGTTTTTAACCCAGCTAGCAGCCATTGAGTTTAAATTCGTTTTAGTGAAATAATTGAAGTGCAAATAAGCATTTACTTTAATCGATCTACGATTTCAGCCTTTATCGTGTCAGTAACAGGTGTATTACACAAGATTACTGGTGGAAAGGACCTGCCTTTGGCTTACGGTTCTGTTTTTTTCTGTGAATGGTGATTCAGACAGCTGAAGTCACATGTGTTAGAGGAGGAAGAACCCTCTTTTTTCACCAAGTCCCTCTTTGACAGTTAAGTAGATGAGTATGCGTATTTACGACCTTGGTTGTTATATTTCTTGTCTGTTTAATTTTCCCTTTGCTGTGGCAGATGTATTATCTCCTATTAACTTGTTCTTGCTCTGAACATAATCGGAACATATGTAACTCATATCGAACAAACAATACATTAAACTCGTTTCGTAGCAAATTCCGAAATTTGTTAAATCCCTCTTCGTTGTTCGAAATTCGTGACATTATTGTTGATATTCGTTACAGTACTATAACTCATTTACTAGTTTGTATGCAGAACTTCGAAGAAATAATAGAAATATTTGTTAATTTTTTGCTCTAAAACATATTGTGTGGACTGGAGACATATTTTCCATAAAATTTGCCCAGCTTTGATTTATGTAATATGAACCCAATTGTGAAGATCCTGGTATCTGAATTGGTTTTTATGGGCGCAGTCTACGAAGCGTCCCTGGTTGGTGGATTAGTGAATATCTTGTGTGTTCGGGGTTGTCAGGTCATAATTCGGAACGCCTGGCCGAAATTCCTTTTAAAAAATGAATATTCTCTTATTAAGAGATTAAATGCAGTATAAATCCTTTCTATATTTCACGATATCAGAGCATTGACTAGGCATCCTTCTTCTTTCTTCCCTGTTCAAGGGGCAAAACCTTTGTTAGTCCTTCCGCATCTTTGAATCGATTAATTTGTCCTCGTCGATAAAACATTGCTTATTGGATGTACAACTCTTATTAATAAAACACTCAATTATGAAGGTGAAAAGAAATGTGAAAATCATCAGTACATATTTGAAGCTTAAAAAGAACATTCATTTTCACACGAGGGGAATAAGGAAATACTCATGTATTCATTCGAAAAAAAAAGTTTTTAAACATGAAACTTTATCATGACATTTGCGGCCACGAAAGATTAAAATGGATCTATTTCAAGTTCACTTTAACTTTAGTTCATTTGACACAACCGTTTTAAAATTTAGCAAGGTTGGAATTTTTAATATGCCTGGAATAGTGGCATAATAACATAGCTACATGTATTGAAAAATATGTTTTAACTATTTTTTGAAAAAAAAAATGGCCAGAGAGTAGACCCTCATCATTGAAGATTATTCTCCGTTAATAAGGTATGCATAAAGTGAAAAAGACCAAGATTTCAACTCTATGAGATGCTCCAAGTGCGATCGTAAAGACTCTTACAAGATCCTGAACATGATTCTAAGTCCCTTGCATGGGGAAGATATGAAGTTATGTTTACACGAGGGAATTGTTTTTTCCGAAAGCATCCCGCTTTTCTGTAACATTGTAAACGTAAGTGCAGACTTTGGGCAAAAATCGACAGAAAGTGACGAAAAGTCGCCCTGATTCCCGTTTTAAGCTCACCTGGCCAAAGGCCATGTGAGCTTTTGCCATCACTCGGCGTCCGTCGTCCGTCCGTCCGTCCGTCGTCCTACCGTCCGTTAACTTTTGTTCAAAAATCTTCTCCTCTGAAACTACTGGGTTAATGCTAAACAAACTTAACCTCAATCATCATCAGGGTATGCACTTTCAAGTTTGTGATTTTTATCTCCGTAGACCAAACAACATGGCGGCTGTTACTAAAAAATAGAACATAGGGGTAAATTGCTGTTTTTTGCAAATAACTCAAAAACCATAACAGATATCAAAATTCTGACATGAGGTAAAAATGATCAGCATGATGAGATCTACCCACTATGCAATTTTGAAGAAAATCTGAAAACCGATCTTGGAGTTATGGCCCCTTTTCCGTAAAATTTTCAATTTTTTTGCATTTTTATGTTTTATTTTAAAAAGTGTAACAGATAGAGGTCAAGTGTAAATAGCAAACATGTTCAGCATATCAAGATCTACCCAACCTGAAATTTTGAAGAAAATCCATAAACCCTTGTAGGAGTTATTGCCCTTTTTTCACCAAATTTTTAACATATTCGTATTTTTCGATTTTATTTCCAAAACTATAGAAGATGAAGATTAAGTGTAAAATTATGAAAAGTTTGCCATGCTGAGGCGACTTTAAAACTTGTATTGAAAATAGTTCGTTGACCGCCATTTTCAAGATGGCCGCCAAAAAAAGACGGGAAAATTCAACATTGTCCGATTTCAATGAAATTTGGTTTCCAAATAGATATTGATGTTGCGACTTCAAAACCTGTGTTGAAAATTGTTCGTTGACTGCTATTTTCAAAATGGCTGCCAAAAAAGGCGGGAAAATTCAACATTGTCTGATTTCAATGAAATTTGGTTTCCAAATAGGTATTGAGGTTGCAACTTCAAAACTGATGTCAAAAATTGTTCGTTGACCACCATTGGCTGCCAAAAAAGGCAGGAAAATTCAACATTGTCCGATTTCAATGAAATTTGGTTTCAAAATAGATATTGATGTTGCAACTTCAAAACCTGTGTTGAAAATTTCCGTTGACCGCCATTTTCAAAATGGCCACCAAAAAAGGCGGGAAAATTCAACATTGTCCGATTTCAATGAAATTTGGTTTCCAAATAGATATTGATGTTGCGACTTCAAAACCTGTGTTGAAAATTTTTCGTTGACCGTCATTTTCAAAATGGCTGCCAAAAAAAGGCGGGAAAATTCAACATTGTCTGATTTCAATGAAATTTGGTTGCCAAATAGGTATTGATGTCACAACTTCAAAACAGATGTTAACAATTGTTCGTTGACCACCATTTTCAAAATGGTCGCCAAAAAAGGCGGGAAAATTCAACATTGTCCAGTTTCAATGAAATTTGGTTTCAAAACAGGTATTGATGTTGCAACTTCAAAACCAATGTTGAAAATTATTTGCTGACAGCCATTTTCAAAATGGTTGCCAAAAAAGGCGGGAAAATTGTTTGTTGACGCCATTTACATAATGATGTCTCTGTTTGAAAACTGGTGTCTAAAGTGGTCCTTAGCAAGAGCGTTTTTTGTCAATAAAGCCCAACAAAGAGAAATAGTACAACATGATCAGACTTTAAATACTGTTCAAGATATTGGTGGTGTTTGAGGTACTAAAGTTTGAGAGACTGATGATCAACTGTATAACTTACAATGTTACCACAATTGTGGCAACTGAAAGCCAGGTGAGCGATACAGGCTCCTGGGAGCCTCTAGTTTCTTGAACCCGTTTTATCAAAGGCTAGATCCACTGTTGAAAATCTAATACCAGGTACGTTTCAGTTAGGAAAGAGACTTCCGTTGCTGTTTATAGTTGATTGATTTTCAGGAAAATGGACATGACAACACAAATATGAACTAAATGAAATTGATCTTTTTTAAGGAAGGCAAAAAGACTGAAACTGAAAACGTGATATTTTTAAAGTGCTTTGTATGTACGTCATAATGTAGCAGTCTCCATTTAACTCCAAATCACTTGAAATAACAGCAACAACAGTCTTTGTTTTATGAAATCTTAATCTTTAAAGATTACTCTAGCTCACTGTCGTGTGTTTTTAATTGTGAACTTCTCAAATCATACTATGTTTTAAATGAGTGAATAGTAATATCGAGTGAATTTTGAATGAGAGGAATAAGTTCAAAGTGACAAGTCGCGGTATTTAGAAATATAATTATATTACAATGAACACTAATAGTCATTGAAAATTCGATAACAAACTTTTAACATAACTAAATATCGAAGTAACTGTGAATTTAATTTCTGCATATGCGCATTTCGACAACTTATGTCTCTTCAGTGCAGATAAAATCTAAACGTTTGGAAAACCATTAATTCAAACATGTTAAAACTGATAGAGAACAAATAATCAATATGATCTGAATGTAAAGCCAAAATAAGCTAAGGACAGAGCTTTGCATGAGGGAGATACTCCTTAGTTTTCAACAAATTTTACAAAAATATAGATATTGCAATTTGTCGTTATGTCTACTAAACTAAATAATTTTCACACTTTTCATGTGCAGAAATGATCTATTCTAATACCTCACCCGGTACCTGAATCGGTTTTCAGGGGCTTCGGTTACAGAACTGCCGTTGGTGGATAGGGGATTATCTGTCTATGCGGGGTAGTCAGGTCATTATACGGAAAACCTTTGCAGCAAAACTGTATGGAGAAACGCCATTCTCCATGCATTAAGACCCCTTCTATATTTCTCTAAGGAGAGCAGACGCACTGGGTGTCGTATAGAAGGCTTAATTTCCTGATCCTACCCATTTCTCCCCTTTTAAAGTGGAAAACAAAACTTGTAAACACGGTTGTACTTCCACCTTTATTTCTTTTACTTGCATTTTGTGAATGGATTAACTAAAACATTGCTCACTGGACGTTAACGTGCAAAAATCAATCAATCAGCTCATACCTGAAAGTAAGAGATTTTTTGAATTGGTCTAATAAAGCTTTAATACTGCCAATTGGATCTTATAATTAAACTAATCAATCAATTAAAACAGAGCTGAGCAAGTGATATTATATAGGACTCAGTTTCCCTGGCTGCTTTGGGAAACATTCTAGGATATATAAATGCATCACCATTCTTTCTGATTAAAAAATAAACCAAAGCCAAGTGATTTTGTATACTTGTCATTTTCAAACTCCTTTTCAACATTGCACAGGTGACCGGATACAATGCTTATTTGTCACGATTGTTTTGAAAGATCATCGTTGTACTAAGAGAACGTTAAATTCTGTAAGGGGTTAATCTCAATTTAGATGTGAACTTCTGGTTTTTATGAAAGTACTGTTTTATTACTTAAGTGCTTATAGGCTAGTTAGTTTTTTTGTAAGCAGATAGGTTCTTACCAGTTTTGATATGTATGACAGTGAAAAACAACAGTAGTATATAGGATGTTTTCACCGCGGATTTGACGTGGTGGTGCCGGAAGTGACGTCACCGGAAGTGACGTAGACAGGATATGACGTAACGGAAGTCACGTGACCGGAAGCGGAAGTCAAGTGATCAGAACACGAAGTGTTTTGACTGTGCATGCGCAACCTGAAGTAGCCCTTTTTGAGGCCCTATACGGGCCTATTGACCGGAAATGGCGTGTTGGAACAACACGTGACCCCGCAGGGGCCTCGTATGACTTTAGTGGAGCGCGCATGCCCGACCGGAAGTGGGCGTAGCCCCATGTGTCAACCGGAAGTGGGTGTGTATCTACTGTAAGTAGCCATGTTGATAGGAAATGACGTGTTGGAACACGTGACCCCGCAGGGGTGTGGTTTCACCTTACTACAGCGCGCACGCGCATACGGAAGTGGGTGTGTATCTACTGTAAGTAGCCATGTTGACCGGAAATTACGTGTTAAAAGAGGGTCATGTATGACCTTACTACAGTGTACATGCGCGACCGGAAGTGGGCGTAGCCCCATGTGTACACCGGAAGTGGGGAATTTTCCTTCATTATTCCCCCTTTTTATATGTTTTTATTTCTTTTTCAATGGTATTCTTTATATTTTCTCCCCTTTTCTTTCATTTCCCTATTGTCCTACCGTTTTTATTGTTGGTATACCTTTTCAATAATGTACTTGGTATATTATTCCTTTTTCATTCAATGTTTAGATTAATACCCTTTTTTAAATGTTTTGATAGTATTTTCTATCTTTTTCATCCAATTCTTAAAGTGATTTCCTTTTTTCCCGCCCAAGATCTATAGTGTCGTCTGCTATTGCCATTGTATTATTGTGTCCCCCTTTTGTACCTCATTATCTCCCTTTTTCATCCAATTCTTAGAGTGATTTCCTTTTTCCCGCCTTATTTCTATAGTGTCGTCTGCTATTGCCATTGTATTATTGTGTCCCCCTTTTGTACCTAATTATCTCCCTTTTTCATCCAATTCTTAGAGTGATTTCCTTTTTCCCGCCTTATTTCTATAGTGTCGTCTGCTATTGCCATTTTGTTTTCTTGCTTTACTAATTATCTCCCTTTTTCATCCAATTCTTAGCGTGATTTCCCCTTTCCCGCCTATTTTTACCACTGTCGTCTGCTTTTGCCATTGTGTCCCCTTTTGTACCTCATTATCTCCCCTTTTCATCCAATTCTTAGGGTGATTTCCCCTTTTCCAGCCATATTTCTATAGTGTCGTCTGCTATTTTTAGATCCATTTTTCATCCAATTCTTAGAGTGATTTCCCCTTTCCCGCCTATTTTTACCACTGTCGTCTACTATTTTGAGATTTCCCGCCAAATTATCTCCCTTTTTCTGTTGCCATGGTAATATCCCTCCCACTTCCCCTCCTTTTCACCTTTGTATCTATTTTATATATGTTTGAGACATTCCCGAAGTAATTCAACCATTCTGAGATGGTCCCGCCATTTTGTCCGCCATCTTGGACCGGAAGTGCGGACGTGATAGAAGACACCCCCTGAATTGACCAATCAGGAATTTTGTACATGCTCAATCCACCTGCGCAGAAAAACTGCAAACCGGAAGTGCGGAACTGAGCGAAGACACCCGGTGTCTTCTATCACGTCCGCGTCCAAAGTATATATACTGTGTACTAGAGCTCAGTATCGTTCTGCCCATTGGAAGGAACAGTCACCGTGTTCTCCTGCGAGACGTGTGCAAAGCAGTTCACTGAGAAGAGAAGCCTGTTACGTCATATGAAGAGCCACATAGCGGACCAAGATGCCTTTACCTGTGACGAGTGTGGGAAAGACTTTGCCAGGAAGGATGCCCGAGATAGGCATCAGAAGACCCACCAGCAAGAAGGGCAGAAGTCGGCGCAGACCTACAGCTGCAGTATCTGTGATAAAGAGTTCAGCAGACCAGATTCAAGGAAGAGGCATGAAGCGGCCCACAGCTACGACCTGAGGTGTGAGGTATGTGGCCAATACTTCAATGACCCGTCCAACCTGGCACGTCACCGTCCCTTGCATGAGAGACCAGATGCCAAGGAGAGACCACCGATGAAGAGACCAGGTGTACCAGTGATTGGACCTATGGTGAAGCAGACCAGAACAGAGTCACCTCCACCGATGGAGAGTCCAGCTGAACCAGTAGAGTTGCCTGAAGATCCAGAGACGAGAACCCTGTACCTGAGACATTGGAGGTCCATCCGGACAGAAGAGGCGACCGGTAACCGTGTCCAGGACCGGTACAATTTCACACTGAACCAGTTGTCGGACTCGACCTTTGAAGAGATGGTGCGGTACCTGGCCAGCCAGCAGACCACAGCAGTGAAGATAAACCTGTCCTTTGGGTTTATCCTGAGACACGTAGAGACTGAAAAGCTGCGCTACTACCATCCTAGCCAGAACAACGCCAGGTTTTTCGAGACGCCACATCTGATTAGAACGGCCGAAGATTTGGAGAAGTTCATCGAGGAGCTGAGCAGACACGATGTCCTGGAGAATGTGCGGCAACAGAGACCAGATACCAAATGGGTAGTCCATCTGCTGACCAACGTGACCTTCTATGTCAACAAGCTGATCCAGCATCCTATTGGAGCCAGAGTGGTTGTGCCAAACTTCTTCTTGAGGAACCAGGGTTTGGTATGTATGACTGAAGGGCCCAATGGGCCATACGACGATGACCTGTGCTTTTTCAGATGTTTGGCCGTACACAGAGGAGCTGCAGTGACGGCAGTCGAGACGCCAGCCATGACGTTCTACAGAGAGTACCTCCAGAACAGACAGATAACTGCTGCAGAGTTCCAGGGTGTGTGTTTGGACGACTTGGTGGTGTTGGAGCAGTTGTTCCAGGTCAACGTGTTTGTCTACGACCTCCAGCAGACAGACGATGGAGATGTGGCAGCTAGATTGGTACGACGGTCACCCTACAGCTACGAGAGTACGATGAACCTGAACCTGTACCAGCAGCATTTTAGCTACATCAGTGATATGGAAAAGTACAGCCACAGCTACCTGTGTTCCAAGTGTGACAAATTGTGGAAATCTACCTGGGAACTACATCGTCACGAGAAGACCTGCACTGGAGATGTGATCTACAAGTTTCCTGGAGGTGTCTACCATACCAATCCTACAATATTCGAACAGTTGGAAGACGAGTCCATCTACGTCGCAGCAGAGGACCGGTATTATCCTTACAGAGCCACCTATGACATCGAGATGATGTTGCAGCCGACAGATAGAAGACCTTCGGAGAAACTGGAGTGGACCAACCAACATGTCCTGCTGAGTGTGTCGGCGTGTTCCAACGTGCCTGGGTACACGGAACCAGTGTGCTTTGTGTCGGAGGGTGATTCCAGGAAGACGGTGGAGTCCTGTTTGAGCTACCTGACAGAGATCAGCGATGATGCCTACAGAAGATTGATAGAGAAGTACGAAGATGTGTTCCAGGAGATCCAGGAAAGACTTGACAGCGACTTGGATGGGCTGAGTGACGAAGAAAGAGAACAGAAAGAGAAGAAGCACTACCTGTACAAGATACAGCAGAAGTTGGAGCGCCACCTGAAAGAGCTGCCAGTGGTTGGATTTAACTCGGGGAAATATGACGTGAATGCCATGAAGAAAGACTTTTTTGCAGAACTGGTGAAGAGTCAGAAGATCGTCTACGTGGTGAAGAGAAGTAACAACTTTATGTGTGTGAAGACAGAAGTGCTGAAGTTCCTGGACATCACCAACTACCTAGCTCCTGGATTTAGCTACAGTCAGTTCCTGAAGGCCTATGGTTGCATGGAGGAGAAGGGATTTTTCCCTTACGAGTGGATGACGTCCTTGGAGAAATTGGAGGTGAACCAGCTGCCAGACCACGATGCCTTCTTCAGCAGGTTGAAGAACAGTAACATTACAGATGAAGAGTACCAGCTGTGCCAGAGAGTGTGGGAAGACCAGCAGATGACCAGCATGAGAGAGTTCCTGGTTTGGTACAACAACAAAGATGTAGAGCCTATGTTGGAAGCTATTGAGCGGATGTACCAGTACTACCACACCCAGAACGTGGATATCTTCTAGGATGGAATCAGCGTACCAGGGCTGACGTTGAAGTATATGTTCCAGGACTTGGAGAGCTACTTCACCTTGCCAGATGAAAAGAACAAAGACTTGTACCAGCTGTTCAAGAGCAACATCGTGGGAGGACCCAGTATCGTGTTCCACCGATACCACGAGAAAGATGTCACCACCATCAGACCGACAGAGTACGAGGAGCCCAAGACCTGCAAGAAGATCATCGGATACGATGCCAACGCCCTGTACCTGTCGTGTATCATGAATGAGATGCCAACTGGACACTTTGTTCGTCGGAAGAGCGAGACCGGGTTCCGGAGAGAGACTCCCAGAAGATACGAGAGGATGGCCATCGACTGGTTGGAATGGGAAGCTCAACAGACTGGTTACCACATCAGACACCAGGGCAACGACAAAGGGAAGCTGATTGGGATGAGAAGATTGCCTGTAGATGGTTATGTGAAGGAGACCAACATGGTGTACGAGTTCTAGGGCTGTTACTGGCATGGACGTGATTGTGAGTTGAACCAGGGGAAGACAGACGAAGAAGGCCAGACGAAGGAACAACGGTACCAACGAACCCAGCAGAAGATCCAGTACTTGGTGGACAATGGTTATGGTGTTACACAGATCTGGGAATGTGAATGGGAGAAGATGAAGAAAGAAGATCCAGCTGTGGCAGACTTTGTGAAGAACAGACAGAGACCGTGTGATGGGAAGTTCAAGATGTCAGAGCAGTCAGTGTATGAAGCAGTGATGGATGGCAGGATCTTTGGTGCTGTGGAAGTCGACTTGGAAGTTCCCGACGACCTGAAGCCGAAGTTTGCCGAGATGCCACCCATCTTCAAGAATACGGAAGTGTCCAGAGATGATATTGGTGACCACATGCGGACTTATGCCGAGGAGAGAGGGATCATGAACCAGAAGGGGAAGAGTTTGATTGGTAGCATGTTTGGGGAGAAGATCCTGATCATCACGCCGTTGCTGAGGTGGTACGTGGGACATGGTTTGAAGGTGACGAAGATTCATCGAGTGGTGGAGTTTACCCCAGCCAGATGTTTCCAGAAGTTTGGTGACCAAGTCAGTGATGCCAGAAGAGCCGGAGATGCAGATCCCAACAAGAAGATCGTAGCTGAGACGATGAAATTGGAAGGTAACTCATCTTATGGGAAGACGGTGACCAACAAGGAGCGCCATACTGATGTGTTGTTTTGCCAGGACACGCAAGTGAGTCGACATCTGGTGGACCCATCCTTCCGGAGATGTAATGAGCTGGACGAGACAACGTTCGAGTTGGAGATGAGCAAGAAGACCATCCATCTGGACCTTCCCCTGCAGATTGGATTCTTTGTGTACCAGTAAGGGAAGCTGAGAATGTTGGAGTTTTATTACGACTTCCTGGATGTATTTGTGGACAGAAGGGACTTCCAGTATTGTTCCATGGACACCGATAGTGCATACATGGCTCTATCTGCAGAGACGTTGGAAGAGGTGATGAAACCCGAGATGAGACAGCGGTACGAAATGGAGAAGACCAACTGGTTTCCTAGACAGGACACTCCAGAGCATGCAGCCTACGACAAGAGGACTCCAGGCTTGTTCAAGGAAGAGTACAGTGGAGATGGTATCATCGCCTTGTGCAGCAAGACGTACTTCTGCTTCGGAAAGGATGATAAGTTCAGTTGCAAGGGCATCAATAGGAAGACGAACGAGGTGACCAAGGAGAAGTATATGGATGTACTACTGACGAAGAGTTCCGGAACTGGTACCAACAGAGGCTTCAGAACAGTGGACAACCAGGTCTTCACCTACCTGCAAGAAAAGAGTGGCTTCTCCTACTTCTACCCGAAGAGAAAAGTGTTGGCTGATGGAGTGTCTACAGCACCGCTCGAGATTTGAACTTTGGAAGGTAGGTTTCCCGACTGCTGTATTTGAAGGTGGGGAGACTTATCATTCAATGCATGAACAGCCCACTTTGTACAAAAGTCGGCTGTTTCCTGATAACAAAATTTGAAAAAAAAAAAAAAAAATAAAGGTAATGCAGCCTATCCTTCGGGATAGCCGGTCACAAGACCGGATAAATGCAGAGTGGCTTTTTAAAAAACAGTTTAAGTTGTTACACAAAAGATGATAGTTCCAGAAGATGGTTGAAGACGAAGATGATGGTCAAAGAAATGGTTAAAGTTCCAGACCAATGGTGAAAGAAGATGATGGTTAGAGTTTCTGAAAGGTTAGTCATTTTATAACTTGAACTTGAGTTCAACAAGAGATTGGATATCTCGAACTTGAGTTTTTTTTTTAACTTTAACTTTACTTTAACTTTTATTTTAACTTTACCTTTAACTTGAGTTCAACAAGAGATTGGATATCTCGAACTTGAGTTTTTTTAACTTTTAACTTTAACTTTAACTTTCATTTTAACTTTGAACTTGAGTTCAACAAGAGATTTGATATCTCGAACTCGATTTTTATCAACTTTTAACTTTAACTTTTATTTTAACTTTAACTTTTTATGTGTACTTTCATTTTAACTTTAACTTTGAACTTGAGTTCAACAAGATATTGGATATCTCGAACTAAAAAGAGTTTAAGTTGATACACAAGAAGATGGTTGAAGACGAAGTCAATGGTTAGAGTTCAAGACCAAGGGTTAGTGTTCCAGACCAATGGTTGAAGACGAAGTCAATGGTTAGAGTTGAAGCAAGAAGAAGATGGTTAAAGAAAGGGTAAGTGTTCCAGCAAGAAGAAAGAAGAACTAGTGATGACAAATGGTTAGAGTTGAAGCAAGAAGAAAATGGTTAGAGTTCCAGCAAAATGGTTAGTGTTGAAGAATGGTTAAAGAAGAACTGGTAACAGATACCATTCCAAAAGGTAAGTCTTTTTTAATAACTTTTAACTCTAACTGTTTTATTGTTTTAATTCTTTATTTGAACTTTATATTTTTTAAAACTTTAATTAGTTAGCAACTGTATCACTTTGATCCGCCATTATGGGCGTTTGTTGCTGTATTGCAACTGTATCTTAGTGATCCACCATCTTTGGTGTTGTTGCGTTGTTCTGGTTGTTTGAACTTTAATTTTTTTTTAAACTCTAATTGCTAGCAACTGTATCACTTTGATCCGTCAACCTAGGCGTTGTTGCTGTATTGCAACTGTATCTTAGTGATCCGCCATTATAGGCGTTTGTTGTTGTTAACAAACTGGTTATGGTTAGTGTACCAACTGGTTATGGTTAGTGTGCCAACTGGTTCCCTAGAGTTAGGGTTAGAAGTAACCCATGGTAAAATTATAAAAGGAGATGCACATAAATATGTTATTCAATTCGTCTAAAAGGAGATGCACATAAATATGTTATTCAATTCGTCATGGACAGTCTAGAAGTGTACAAGCGGATCATGCTTGCCATGTTTGAAGATGGGGTCATCAATGCTGGACGATTATATGTGTTCACTCAAACCTACTGTGCTGAATACAAAGATAAATCAACAGAGATCTGGGCAACTCATCATCAATTGATCGAAGAATTAGGAAAAGTGGATTGAAGCCGTACATAATGTGGACCAATCAAATTGCAGGGATTTCAACCAATCAGAAACTGTGTTTACCTACTGGATTAACCAATCAGATTGCAGGAAAAGGAACCAATCAGAAGCCGTCTGACAAAAATAACTGACGAATCACAGCCATGGAGACAAAAGCCAAAGACTATAAAAGGCAAAGCAGAAAGAACTTCACATTAGTCATGCCTAGCAAAAAGAAGACAGATATTATTCAAAAAGCCATGGAGAAAGCTATGGGTGCCGAAGAGACGTTAAAGACACCCTTGAAGATGCCCTTAGGTGGAGGACGATATGCAGAACTAACAGAATGGAATGGGACAAAAAGAGTGGACCTCAGATTTTGGGAAACAGAGAACGTTCCTACCAAAGCAGGAGTCAGCTTATCGTTAGCCCAGTGGAAAATTCTCTGTGATGCTACAGAAGTGGTGGATGACTTGATTCAAAGAGTGAAAAACAGAGAACCAGTAGATTGGAGGTACCATTTAGGAGAAGATATCTACGT
>MJUU01060096.1:36817-73026 GCA_002080025.1 Modiolus philippinarum | reverse complement strand
AAAGGTAAATTAAAAAAAAAAAAAACAAACAAACAAACAAAAAAACAAAAAAAAAACAAAACAAATATATGGTTTGTCATTTGTGTGAATTGATTCAAGAAGACATGAAACTCTCTTTGAAATAAGTAGGTAGCCCTGAAAAGGGCCGTTTGTATATTAGTCTTGATTTTCTTTAATCTAAGTCTGGTCCATTGGGAGTACATTCGCTGCAGTACAGTGCCTCATCTATGTTGGGATGGGTAAATTCACAAGGAACACGAATATTCAGCTCCGGTAGGAAGGTGGGTAAGATTTTATCTACGTCTTTCAATTTCTCGAACTGCTCAAAATCTAGTTGTATGCTTCCCATGTCTTTGTACCAGAATTCCACGTACACAGACGGACTTTCTGCTCTTACGTACACGTTACCACCTAGATGTCTCTCAAACGACGCATATCTGTTATGCTGTAAGAAATGGACGGCGTCATCCAGATTGTCGAGGACGTATCTCAGCATTATCCAGCGCACCACCGGGAAGTAGATGGTCTGTATACCATTCTTCAATGTAACACCATGGCTGCTGACTTCCAGGTAGATTTCATCTCCCAAATGAAATGTGGACAGCTCTGGACAACATATCTCCATATCTTCGGTGTCTTCGTCCCTCACAACGGCAACAAGGTCTTCTCTACCGACCAACATCAGAGCATGGCAAAAGGCATCGACAGCTGCAGGTCCTCTTTTTTGGAGCAAGTCCAGCAAAGCTTCTGTGCGTTTTTCACGCGGATTCAAACAGGCCAGAAATTCTTTTTCTTCTGCTGTCACCATCTGTTCTATTCTGGTCAGGACATCGTCGACTGGAGTCTCCTTCACCAACAGGACACGATTCTTGGCAAGTGGGTGAGCCATTCTAAATATGAACGGCGAATGAGCTGGACACGGGTTTATATAGTCCAAGTCATTTGTCTCGACGGCTGCGATTGGTCAGTAACTTATGGAACAAGAGTAGTGATTGGTTGATTTTTCTGCTTTCTGATTAGTCGACATTATGTACACCTTCAATCCACTTTTTTGTTTCGTTACGACTTGTTTCGACAGGTTCAGACGTGTCCATACACGTTCCCTCAAAACGCGGGAAAAATATAAGCCAGAGTTATCTCCCCCTTGATGAACGCGGACGCGACAGAAGACACCTAGCAACATTGTGCTTAACAACCCTTTGAATGGCCGCGACGAACGCGGACCTGATAGAAGACACCCAAAAAACCATGGGTATTCCCAAGAGTTATGTCCCTTTGACGAACGCGGACCTGATAGAAAACACCCAAAAACAATGGATTTTCCCAAGAGTTATGTCCCTTTGACGAACGCGGACCTGATAGAAGACACCTACAGAAATACAATGGTAACTGCTGAATGACCACGCCCGAGTCGTTCCGACTAGTGAACATACCCGACTTACGGTTAACTACTGGGAAAATAACCTACTTCCGGTGTACACATGGGGCTACGCCCACTTCCGGTCGCGCATGTACACTGAAGTAAGGTCATACATGACCCCTGCGGGGTCTTGCACTCTTTTAACACGTCATTTCCGGTAAACATGGCTACTTACAGTAGATACACACCCACTTCCGGTTGACACATGGGGCTACGCCCACTTCCGGTCGCGCATGTACAATGTAATAAGGTCATACGAGGCCCCTGCGGGGTCACGTGTTGTTCCAACACGTCATTTCCGGTCAATAGGTCCGTATAGGGCCTCAAAAAGGGCTACTTCCGGTTGCGCATGTGCAGTCAAAACACTTCGTGTTCTGGTCACGTGACTTCCGCTTCCGGTCATGTGACTTCCGTTACGTCATATCCGGTCTAGGTCACTTCCGGTGACGTCACTTCCGGCACCACCACAGCACCACCACGTCAAATCCGCGGTGAAAACCTCCTATATACTACTAAGAACCTATTCAGATATTGGTTTACTTATTTTATCAACCCTGTGGTAAAGCTTACCATGATAAGGCAAAATTGTCCCTACCTTTTCTCCCTGTTCTAGTTGCAATTAAATCTCGTTGCTTCAGTTGCCCCTCGCTTTTATTGCTTTCTTCTTATAAAACTTTGAATTATTTAACTTGTTTTCGTTCTGATTTGGCTGAAATATTACCCACAGAACGTAAAACTCTAATAAACCAATAACTCAATTATGAAGGTACATAAAACTTGTGAAATGTATGGCTACCTGTTTGAAATTTTCTATCCAGATCATTGGAGAAAAAAAACATTCATTTTAAGACGAGGTAAAAACGGACATATTTATATTCTCATTCTAAGATATTAGTTTTACCTCGATAGAAATAATGCCTGCAACGTGACATAAAAGATTAAACAGGATTTTTTTACAAGTAAACTTCAAATTAAGGTTACTAGATGGAAACCGTTTTGAAATTAATCAAGGTTGAAAAAGTTTTAAGTTTTTTGTTTTTTAAATAGTGACATAATTACATAGCTGCACGTGTTGAAGAACAAGTTTTAATTATTTAAATTATAAAATTGCCACAGATTTATAAAAATGAGAACACTCTTATCATTTAAGAATTGAATGCATTATTTTGAAGTTTCATTGGGATATGAAAGGGTTGACCGAAGCACATTTCTAATGAAGCGCGGTAGAGCTTCATGTTGAAAATGTGCGCCCGGTCAACCCTTTCATAGTCCCTATGAAACTTCAAAATAATGCATTCAATTATAATAATTACATTTTAAACCCGAAATATGAAAAACAACTTTATTTACAGGAAAGTACATCATGTACATTGGAATTCTATTTTTACAAATTCATCCGCCACGTGAACACGTGGTCAAATGTGTTTCATGGGAATTGCAACTTCACATTGATATGCCACGTGATAGGTGTTCACCTATCAAACTGATGGAATTCAAATGAATATTCATGAAATGTAATTATTCAAAATTGTTTTCAGTTTACAAAAGATGGAAAAAAATGAAACAGTTCAAGATTTTCACCTCAATCGGATATTCAGGGACATGTAAACTAGTATGAAATAAAATAGATACATAAAATTTCATACATGAAGAAAAATCTTAACATTTCTGCTTTACAATTTTCACATTTTACTTCTGTGGAAATGATTTCATATGTCATACTATTCCAATACCTATAAATAATAAGATTTGTGATTTTTTAGCTTAAATACTGCCCATTAGAACTACAACTCAAACCATTCAATCAATTTAAACAGGTAATACAAAACAAGACTTAGTTTCTCGGGCTGCCTTGTTCAACTTGGTGAACAACGTCATGAACATGGCGGCAGTGGTTATGCATGATATATATAGACTCCATCGATCTTTCCGATTCAATCAACAACTGAAGCCTTGTGTTCTGATTTACTTTTTTTAATTTACAAATTCTTTTGAATATTCCATAGGTGGCCAGATGTAACGATCCATTTGTCCCGACTGAATTGGAGGACTAAGAAATACATTTATGGGTTGTACCATTCTCTTAGGGATCTCCTACATTTAGATGTGGATGTGAATCTTTGGTTTTTACCATATCGAGTCTTTTTAGTCCCCTTTTCTTAGAAAAGGCCATTATCCAATTTCTTCTTCAGTCGTTATCTGACGGTACTAATAAAATGCAGCTTTTGTCAAGAGTCATCGGAACATTTCTATTTTATCGGAGTCTCTCTAGACTAATTTAGATAATGCGTCGCTTGAATATGGTTTAAGGGCTTCTGTTACAGTCCTAGGTGGTGGAAGGGGGATGCCCTGTCTATGCGGGATAGTCAGGTCATAAAACGGAAAGCCTGACCGCATACCATAGTAGCAAAACTCTATGGAAAAAACTCTACGCCCTATGCAGTGTCAAGACCTCTTCTTTATTTTTCTAAGGAGAGCAGACTCACTAGGAGTCGATATTTGGTAGGCTAAATTTGCTGCCCCTACCCATTTCTCTTTTCAAGAGGCAAACTTGTTGCTCCGGTTGTTACTTCTACCTTTTTTCTTTCTTCTTTTACTGATAATTTTGATTTGATAAGCTCGTTCTCATTCTGATAAAGCTAAAATATTGCTCAATTGACGTTAAACTCTAACTAAATTTAGGTTAAAGGTTAAAGGTTAGAGTGGAAAAAATTCACTTTTAGAAGGAACCAAGTACTTTTCCAGAAGGAGACTTAGGAGGCTATCAGATCCGGCAAACCTGTTAGTTGTACGCCACCTAGACGATCCTACTACAAAATCAACGAATCAAAGGTCATGCGTTCATTGAAGCGTTTTGGAATTGATTTCCTTGATAAATGTCAGATTGTGATAAAATGAAGATGTAAAATAGTTTTAAATTTTAAAGTAATGAATCTGTGATCCTTAACATTTTATTGAGTATACATGCCGTACGAACTGTGCTCATGATCTTTTCATATATATATATATATATATATATATATATATATATATATATTTGATTACTTGATTATATATTGATAACTTGATTACTCTTTATTCAGGGGCCGACTCCGACCTGCCGTTGGGTGTGGGGTTTTCTCACCGTTCATTGAAGATCTTATGGTGGCTTTGAGTTGTTATTGTTCCCCTTTGGGTCGTTGTCTCTTTGACACATTCCCCGTTTCCCTTCTTTTTTCTATTTATTAATTTATTACCCATATGATCGGTGGTGTTTCGTGATAATTGAAAATGTCGAAAATTTTAATGTCTTGTTTGTTTTATCATTAATATAAAAACAAAGTATTCATAATTATGCAGTAAAACAACAAAGACGCAACAACCAACACATTTAATATCCACCCCGAAATGACGAAATGAATAAAAACCCAATGTCAGAACCATAAATTAATACAAAATAACAAATTAACTTATAAATGCTTCTTTTTACCCTAATGGGTTGACAGCATATACATATAAACAGATAAACAAACAATCAATAAAACATACATGTATTAATCCAAAATTATGCATCTATACCAAACATGTTAGACTGTTCAGTATAATTCCTCATTATAATGTTTTTCATATTTAGAGGGCACCTGCCCTTACTGACATGTCTGGACAGTCTAGCTCTTCATTTGAAAACAGATCCACATATTGGACATTGATGAACATTTCCTTGTGAATGTTTCGCATTATTTTGCTCTTTTAAATATCTTTTGTCATGAAATTGATATTTGGACAAACACTGCTCATTAATGCACCCCTTTTGCTGAAATGAAATACAATAGTGAAATTATCTGTTAATATAATATGAAAGCTGCAATTTATGTATTTCAACGTGTATTATATCTAGTACTGTCGTACAATATGTATGAGAGCTTCATTTGAGATATTAAGATATCTAAAGAATTTTTTTGCAGATGGATGTTTGAGGGTTAATTTTTTTCTAGTTTGCAGGAGATGTATTTTTCAGATAGAATATTATGTTGAAATGTGATTTCATTTTACATCACTCATAGTACTTCATGTTATCCCCTAATATTTTAGACCGATTATTTTTAGTCATATCATTTTTCTATGATTTGAATATTTCTCCCGCTTTTAGGGGCCTCGACGTCGCGGATTCATGTACCCGAACAAATATATGCAGAAAGACAAGGGTAAGAGTATATACTAGTAAGAAACGATGAACATATAAAATAGTAAATTATTGTAAAAACTTGGCAATGTGTTTTACTTTTTTAAACATTACAGAAATATTTCCTACCTATATTGTCGACAGCAATGCTCCATGTGACTTCATCTATTGACATACAGTTGGAATGATTTATACAATTTTAAAGCAGTTACAATAAATAAAAAGCTACATGTACAACATCCAAAAACCGCAAAACCGTATGTTTTGTAGTTATTTTGATATGATTTTGTAAAGTTGCCATCTATCGACACAAATAAGAGTTTAGTTTTCAACTCTGTCGGGTACTTCTAATACGTTCCCCAAGACATAAAACATCAGGAACATGTAAATAACTGCCAAATAATTGTCATTAAAATATGATACATTTTGGAAATCTTCACTTTTGTGGTCATGTCTAACAAAATACAATTTTCGCACTTTACTTCGCAATTTGTGAATTGTTTAGCTAAAGTACTATCCATTGGAAGTTTAACTTAACTATTAAATCAATTTAAACATTGCTGACAGGAATATCAAACTGGACTCAGTTTCTCAGACTGCCTTATGCAACTTACGAATATTGTTGTGGCAGTGGCTAGGCAGGATACATTGTATATAAAAACTAAATTGTTCAATCTGATTCAACTTGTTGCAATTTACAAACCCCTTTCAATATTACATCGGTGGACAAATTTATTTGTCACGGCTTAGTCGAGAGAACTATGATATACATTTAAGAGTTGTATTAACAGAACGTTAAGAGACCTTAAGATTCTGTAAGTTTCTCCTATATCTCGATGTGAACTTTTGATTTTTGACTCAGTTTCTCCGACTGCCTTGACGTGCAACTTACGAATATCGTTGTGGCAGTGGCTAGGCAGGATACATTGTATATAAAAACTAAATTGTTCAATCTGATTCAACTTGCTGCAATTTACAAATTCTTTTCAATATTACATAGGTGGACAAATGCAACAATTTATTTGTCACGACTGAGTCGAGAGAACTATGGTACACATTATGCGTTGTATCAACAGAACGTTTAGAGACCTTAAAATTCCGTAAGGTTTCTCCTATATCTCGATGCGAACTTTTGGTTTTTGGCTGAAATATCAAGTCTTTTGAGTTCCCCTTTTTCTGTACACGTACGTTCGAGCAATATGATGTCTTTTTACGAGGAACGAGAGTTTAATATTTTGCACTGCACGTTGCTTTTGTGTATCAATTTTACAAAACACCTCAAATAAAGATGCTCCAGCATGACAGTACGTTGAATAAAAATCGGCAAACACATTGCACAAAAATGACCCTGTATAAGCCTCAAATGACACAAGTGATTGCGTCTATATACGCATCAACGAAGGGGTAAAATAATTTCTCGCGCGAAACACTAGATTGTCAGTATTGCATAAACCAATCATCGTACATAGAAAACAATGCGTTGTAGTGGACTCACATATCTTTATGTATTCATCAGTGTTCATGTACATTGAATGAAACAACGGGATAGTCGGGTCATAACACAGAAAGCCTGACCGCGAACCATTGTAGCCAAAATGTGTGAAGAAACGCGACGCTCCATGAAGTTTAAGGAACACTTCTTTATTTTCCTAGGGAAAGCAGACTCACTAGGAGTCGTTAAGAAGTTTAAATTTCCTACCCCTACCCATTTTTTGTGCCTTCCACCTTTGTTTCTTCTTTTAAAGGTAGTTTTATCAAAGTTGATTAACTTGTTCTCGTCTGATATATTGCTACTTCAACTTATCAATCAATCAATTTGTTGCACTGGTCACACAAATACATAAGCGCACAAAAATATTTATTTGTGCCAACAATTGAAAGAAAAAACTTGCTTTTTACAAAACATTTATTTGAAGTGTAATTCATTATATTGTGATATTTGTTTTCTTCATTTATAAAATTATCGACTATTACCGATATTGGTGTAGAAAGTATAGGCAAGAGTTTTCCTCAATATTTTATCTTTAGCTAAAACATTTCGTTGACAAAAATGGCAGAATACTGAGTAAACAATAGTTTCAAAGATATTGACCTGTTAGTAGTTTCATCAACGATTGGTTTCAGCAAAATAAAATACTAAATGAATGGATATTCGGCAATTAGCAAGCTGGTTGTCCTCTCTACCCAAGTATTGTCCTTCGTCGCGTCTTTGTCGGGGAAGGCCAACAAACTTACGATAATATATGCATACCCAATGAATAAGTATAAACTTTTTGATGGTTGAAATATTCGCATATCTTTTCTGTTTTGCAGAAAAACAATGGTATGAACATATAATAGTTAGAAATGATGAACATAAAAAACAGTAAATTATTGTAAAAACCTGCCAATGTGTTGTAATGTTTTAAATATTACAGGAAAATTTCCTACCTATATTGTCGACAGCAATGCACCATGTGCCTTCATCTTTTCAGGTAGATGTGTCTGTCAATCGCGAAAAAACTCCGTTCGATTTAACATATATATGACCTCTGACACTGAATCATTTCCAAAATGGCCATGAAGGGTATCGGTATCTGTTTTTGATTTACTACCACAATGTTGATGAGTCTGTCAATAGTAGATGGGAACGGTCTTTTCTCCGATATTATCACCGACACTGTAGACATTTTTTTTTTATTGCCACGCATATAAGATACTTTGATTTAATATACTTAGTTCAGGAAAGTTTTGTTCAAAACTAGGATTTTCCCTCCCTTGCATTGATTGGTCCTTTGCTAATTTTGGCTTTTCTATTTATATCCTATTTTTTTACACATACCTCGGTGTATGGATTTCCATATGTTTTGATTTTATCTGCACTGAAGAGACGTAAGTTGTCGAAATGACAACTGCAGAAACTAAATTAACAGTAACTTCAGTATTTTGTTATTTGACTAGTAATTTACAATTACATGTATTAGAATTTCCGGAAAATGATGAAACTAAGGAGTATCTGCCCTTTGAATACCTCGGTCTTCAAACGGTTCTTTGGTTTTCGATTTTCATACGTCAACCAATGCCTCAGCATGGTAACCTTTCGTTAGCCCCGAATTTCCAACTAATTGCCAAGGCTAGTACTTTGGTAATGGCCCGATAACTTTTGGATACTTTGAACAGCTGCATTTTCTTCCATGTTCAATATTAATAATTATAATCGTTCAATTTGACGTTGTATTCTTTCATGGTTATGTTCTCTTTTCATCATGATCTCCATGGGGCCCTCGCGGTTGAAATAGAATCCACCCTTTTCAACTTTCAGCGAAGTATCTCACGGCTGTATGAATAGGTCCTAATATCATAAGTTTCGGGCATGATTGTCATGTGGGGTTGTCTGGGTTTCATTTATATCATTACGAAAAGACTGGCTGCGACACCTTGTAGAGAAACGCCACGCTACATGCATGTAGACTCTGTTTCTGTTTTCCACGAAAGAAAAGACTCGTCTGTTATCTTAAAAATCCCTGCCCTTGCAGATTGTTCCCCCTTTCCGGGGCAAATCAAAACTCATTGGTGTCTATGTTATAGAACATTACAATTGAACATTGTCTTGTTTGATACAGCTGAAATACTCAAGCCATTTAATCAATTTAAATAAAGCTAACCCAGAATTCATATTGCCGAGTATATTTTGCAATTATAAAACTTCGATGGCTCCAACACCTAACGGACTGATGAAAACAGTTCGAGCCAAAGGGGTGTTCGAGATATCGAAGTCGAACTATGTTAAAATTCAAACCCAGGGACCACAGAAAGGGTTCGAGGCATCTATGGTGTTCGAGTAATTGCAGTTCGAGCCATCGAAGTTCTATTAATATGCAGTAATCACGTATTGTATAAAAACATGCTCTAAATTTGTTCATTGATAAAATTATTACCAAAGTCACAAGTCTATTAATATAATTTTGACGAGTCACATCTTAAGCTGTCTGTCAAAAGAATTAAGTCATAAGATATTGGTAAAAATATATGTTTGTATCTGCTGACAAAGCTTTAAAAACGTTGCTCTCATATGTAAGACATAGTATATTTATGTCAAAGAAAACGAACGGAACAAGTCAAACACTATCAACCGTACCAATTGTGACGAAACAGGTACCAATTGTGTCGAAATAAAAACAACAAAAAATAACGTTAACTAAACAACATTTATACAGAAATGCTGCAAGTTCCACCTAATGATAACATCTTGCCTACTATGTATTCAAGCCGATTCTATTTGGAACCTTACAATATCTATTTTTTTGTAAATTGAGTTGAAAACTAAGCAGTATCTCCCTCATGCAAAGCATTGTCCTTAGCTGACTTTGGCTTTACATTTTGATCACATTGGTTATTTGTTCTCTATCAGTTTTTGAATATCTTTGAGTTTATGGTATTCAAACGTATAGACTTTATCTGCACTGGAGAGACACGAGTTGTCGAAATGCGCGTATGCAGATACTAAGTTCACAGTAACTTCGGTATTTAGTTATTTCAAACATTCTTATTATTTCGGCATCGAGTAACTTTTCTACTTGTAACTTATCCATTTAACCTGGCACCTGAATCGGTTTTCAGGGGCTCCAGCTACAGAGCTGTCGGATTCATCCTTAGTTGGTGGTATTGGGAATCCCCTGTCTATTCCGGGTAGTCAGGTCATAATACCGAAAGCCTGACCGCGAACCATTGTAGCCAAAATTTGTGGAGAAAAGCCACGCTAAATGCAGTATACATACCCCTTCTTTATATTTCTAGGAGTACAGAGCCACTTGGTCGCCAATAGAAGGCATAAATTTCTGCCCCTACCCATTTCTCTCCTTTTTCAGCGGCAATCTGAACTCGTTGACCCGGTTGTCACCTGAACCCTTATTTCTTTCTTCTTTTACTCATATAGATTTTTTTCAGTTGATTAACTTGTTCTCGTCCTGATATGACTGAAATACTACTCAGTGGACTTTAACCCCGAACTAATCAATCAATCTATCCATTTGATCAAGCGCAAAGCTATTACTTTTCTACACTTCATACAACCCTTTCACATAATGTGGTTAAATCCGAATAAGAACAACTTACAAATAAAAGTGACAATAAAAGTCCGAATCGATCAAAGGGAGAGACCAGCAAAGAAAATCCTCTAACATACGACAGAATTAGGGAAACAACCCAACGGAGAACATTTTTGGCAAGTCGTCATATTCCTAACTTGGAAAGGGCATCTTATAAATAAAATGGCGCATTAAACCAGGTTTAATGGTGCATCAACCTCCCGCTTATATGACAACTAACTATAGCTTCTGTGTGCCCAAATTGTGTGTTAAATGTGAACACAATAATATTGTCAAAACATTGAATTTTTTTCACACAGGTGAAATGTTTTTGCCGTTCGATGTACAAGCCTTGCCTTCTACAGGTAAAATGTTTTTGTTGCTCGATGCACAAATCACACTTTAGTGGCATAAAGAGAAACCTCAAAGAAGAAGCCAAACCTAAACAGAACGGTCTTCAATAAAATTGGAAATTAGAATTGAATATTTATCAATCAAATCTGGATATCGTCCAATAGCTTTCTTGAGAAAAACTATTAATCTGCATTTATTGAAGCCCTGATTTAAAAGCTTACGAATTAAACAGCTGTGTCGTTGCAAAAAATCTTGATAGTGACAACATGCTCTAGCGTAACGTATTAATTGAGAAATATATACTCCATACGCTGGGGAAGATGGAATATTACTGTCGAGGTGTGGAAAGTTTACAATATCAAAATTGAAATCGGCTCTTTTGTCATAAATTCGTGTGCTGAGGTTGCCACTGTCGTCAAACTCCAGAAGTAAATCTGAAAACGAAACAGAATGGTCAGTGCCTGTAGTCTCCTTTATTTCAAGTTCTGGGGAATATTTTAATGAAATATAGTCAGCAAATTTACTATTATTAAGCGACAAGACATCATCAATAAATCAGTATGAGTAATAAAGGATCTAGCCCTTTTGACCAAATTTTGCAAACATTCTGTTTCGTAAAAGAACAAAAGAGGTCGGCTAAGAGAGGAACACAATTCGTACCCATTTGAATGCCGACTGTCTGTTGGAATTCTTGCTTCCGAACTGTACAAATATGTTGTCAATGAGAAATTCCAGTATGCTGATCACCTGTTCTTCAGTGTAGTATCGCGTGTTACCCTTTGGTACTTTGTTAGTAAAATAGGTAGATGTATATGCTAAGGCTATGCATTTAAAGCTTTGTCCTTTTTTGTAAGTAAATGCGTTCTTGATAAGATCAATCAAACGACTTTTCAATTTTGAATGGGGGAAGAGTGGTAAAGAGTGTAGAAAAATCGATTGTTTTCAACGAGTGGATCTTTGAAAGTGACCGGGTTTTCAAGTTGTTCAGAAGATCCTTTGAATTTTTGAGTATCCATATATGATTGATGCTATTACGTGAATAAACAGTATCACAGTATGTTTGTGGGTGTCCAGTACAAACTAAGCAAATCATTAGATTTGTCGTTGGTAGAAATGTTTAATGACTCCATAAACGATTTATGATTTGCAAGGATTTCATCTTTATCTATAGTAATTTTGTATGCGGGTTGCCTGAACTATTAACTTCGCGAAGTTCTTGTATTAGGCAATCCAAATAGTGCTTTTTACACACAAAAACAACATTGTTTGCGACTTTTTCTGCTGGAAGGACAACATACTTTTCGTGAAGGGATGAAAGACAAGATACAGCGTCACAGTCTCTGAAGATGGATTTGGGTGTATTCTGTACGCAGTTTTTCAATTTATGTATTCTACGTAACACTAAAGACCGGATAGCTTTTACCCACTCTGACAGTGTGTTGATGTCATCAACTTCAGATTCACGCTTGATCCAGGATCTGGCATATTCCTAAACCGCGTCCTCAACTGATCTTAAAATTATGATTCCATTTGAAACGTTGAGGTTCCCTGAACTTCGGGCCTTTTGAAATAATTTTCCTGAGACCACCATATTCAATGATATTCAGATTACCTGTAATAACGTGGCCAGATGGTTGGTATATGAAAGGTGAACTGGAACAATCAAACAAATGGTCTTCAATATTTTCTGGTCTGTATTTCATTTTTCATTTTTATCAAAAACATTACTGTTCGTTGTAGCCCCATTCCAAAAGCGCCAGCATAATTATCGGGTTTACATCACACAACTCATTTGCTACTCAAGGGCTTGTGGTCAAATACAGAGACTTCCTGAATAGAGCCCGGTTGCTTACAAATAAACCACTTAAGCTAGGGCGTGTTACCAATAACATAAAGTCATCACTACAGAAGTTTTACGGTCGACATTACGACAGTAGTGATGCAGTTTATATAAATATTCCAACTAAATCTCCGATTCAACTTTGTTTTGATATACTCGTTGTCAGATACAAACTCTTTTAAATATATCCTAAAGGCGACCAATTACAACGCTTTATTTGTCATGACGGTATTAAGAGGATTACGATATACATTTAGACAATGTAACATACGACGCACATTAGTTTGAAACTTACCAAAAACGGCACGTTTTCTTTAGGGTAGTCATCAGATTTCCTTGTTTTATGTCTGACTCATCAATGCATGCGGATTACTTGTAATTAATATTCCCTTCTGATATATGCAGTAAACTTTCGTTGTTATAAATGCATAACTAAAACCAAGGCAACAACAATGCATTAGTAACGTTTGTAAATGAAAATCAAATATATGAAAAAGACAATGGGAGACTGACAAACTAATGTATCCGAATGCCTTGATATTGATTCCTTCTTGCTTAGCTAATTAATATGTTAATTTCACACTTCCCAAAAACGTTTTTGAAATGTGGTCAAAAATTTTCCCCAGTCGCTGATTGGGAAATGACGTACTATAAACCGAGAATTTTTTTTGCGATTTTCAAAACAAATTTCACTCCGCAAAGTCTTGAATTCTCAGTTGCCGGTCAAATCAATAAATCTCATTCCAGAAAATGTTCGCGACAGTTTTATTTTCGCACTCCATCCTTTACCGCACAAATCCCTGTTCATGGTAAGTGTCGAATGTAAACTTCTGAAAATTGCGACACCGAATTATGCTAAACGTGTCTTCTTAATTATTGTTTAGCAGATTGTTTTTGCATTTACCAGTATTTGAGAAATATCATTCAATTTAAGGTTTACTTGAAATATTTTAGTCAAGATGTCTTTTCTTATGATGCAATGATACTAAATCATACATAGCAACGATGGTAGCGACAAATGTTTGCATACTTTGGGAACGGGCAATTACTTGCTCTTAATCCAAAAATTCAAGGAATATTTACACCAGATCTATCCCAATGAGCTTGAAATTAAAGAGACGACTGGTGCACCTACTTCAATATCGTACTTAGATCTGTTTATATACATCGATGAAGAAGGACGTTTGAAATCTAAGCTATCTGACAAACGTGATGATTTAAACTTCCCAATTGTGAATTTGCCCTTTCTGAGCATAAATAAATTAAATAAATAAATAAATAATCTTTATTTCAAGAGGATAACCCCATTAGCCGAAACTAATCTTCCTAGGGGTCCTCAAATACAAGCAAAATCATAAAATTACATATAATATATATAAACAGTTTGCCATATAAGGAGTATAAAACAATTCAATTTATTTTATTAAGATTCATATATACTTATTCTAGTATTTTGCAATTTATTACCATTTAAAAGTATGCATAACTTTTTTCTTCAAACTGTTTAATTGATTTGCAAACTTTCAAATCATATGGTAAGCTGTTCCAAATTTGTGAGCCAAAATATAAAAATGTTTTTTTTTCAAAGAATTTGTATTTGGTTTTGGTAAAGTTAACATGCTGTTACTTTTTGAACGTAAACTATAAGAAGTGTTATCAACAAAATGAAAACTATCTTGCAAATACGACGGCATCATATTATTTAATGACTTATATACAAGAATAGCCTTTTGATAACAAATTCTCTTTTCAATATCTAACCATTTGAAAGAATAAAAGGGAAGAGAAGGAGTCATTAAATCAGCTTCTAATATAACTCTTGCTGATTTTTTTTAAGGACTCTATTGAGCTTTTCAACCCTATTTGTATTACAGTTTCCCCATACTGTACAACAATACTCAAAATGAGGTAATATATAAGAGTTAAAATATATAATTCGTACATGCATTGGCAAAAATTTACGAATTTTTGGAAGCAGATTAATTCTATTTGATACTGTCTTTGATACTTTATTGATTTGATCTGTCCATGTTATAAGAGCATCAATATACCTATGGAGTGTACATTTCACAGTTGATTCGTTACTGCCGACGTCGCGCTTGTAGTTTATACAATGATTTATTGAATAAAGCAAAAACACTGTCCCAAAAGTTGCTTAGTCAGTGATTTGTTCAGCCTTTGTTACTTTCATCCCTTCAGAAATTTTATGGCCGTCACCATGATATCATTGACAGATATGACGTTTCTGTGTCCCAAATGAAATCGGACATTTTCAGCTAGATTTCGCGTCTTCACGGATTTGACATAACCGGTTTTGACTCAACCCTGGATTGACTTACTGATAGTGTGACGGGTGCCGCTAGCGGAGCAGGACATACTTACCCATCCGGAGCACCTGATGTCACTACCGGTTTTTATGGGAGTTCACACTGTCAGTACTTTAGTTTTTCGTGTTGTCTTGTACATCATACTGTAAAATTTTAGTTTTGTCTCCGTCAGTGATGTTTGTTATGCCGATTTGTCCTTGTGATTGTTTGAATACTATGATCGAGAATTACAAAAGATTTTCAAAATTTTACCATGTTCTTTTTAAGGGTTAGAGAAGTAACATGTGCCATGGATTTCAATTGGTTTTGTCTAAGGGTTAGCAAATGGCATTAACCAATCCGCTACCAAACAGATATTTCAAAACAATATATGCCTCACTGATAGTGTGACTGGTGTCGCTAACGAGGCAGGACATGCTTACCCTTCCGGAGCACCTGATGTCACTCCGGGTTTTCATGGGAGTTCATACTACTGAGTGCCTTAGTTTTTAATTTCGTCTTTTTATTTCCGTGCATTGTAGTTGTCTAACGTCCTTGTTTTGTCTTTGTTTTTCTCTGTTGCCGTTTTTGCCATGTCTTTGTATTTCGATTTTTGTGGTCTTCGCTTCCCCTTTTCCTTCAGTATTCTACTGCCGTTGTTTTGAAATAAATTGAAATGAAATAAGAGAAATAATCGGCACCATTTTTTCTTGTTTGTTATTATTTATTATTGAGATTTCACAAATTTCGATAATTGATTCTCATTTTAAATGAAAAAGTGATATGGCAAACTAAGGCCTCTATTTGCCCTGAAATTGAAGTTAAATATGCATGTAAAATTGGGGCTAAAACCTGTTAAAATGTCTTGCAAAACAATAAAAATGCTTTTCAAACTTTATAATGATAAGAAAGGTAGCCTACTTATATACTACTCAACAAAAGAAATGATATACAATTAATTTTGTAATGTTTCTGGATGGAAATCTTTCTTCACGTAATACGGGATTTTATTGTAGGCTGTGAAGCGCTTTTCCGTATAGATCCTACAATGATAGATTAATAGGGTCTGTAAGTCTCGTCATGTGAATTACGGGAAATCAAGGATAAACATGCAATTCGAAAACGTTTCCCGCAAAAAAAAAGACATCTGAGGATTATGACGTTCAAATTTTTGATAGAAACGTCATGTATCTTTGTTTAAAATGTAACTTCAGGGTACAATTTTCGGACCCGGAAGTTAAAGAATTGTACGAGATTTACAGGCCCTATACCATAATGTAGGGTAGTATGTAAATAAAGGATAGTATGACACAACAGAACAATGATTGAAGTGGAAAATATTACACACCAACAATTTTCCTACGATGGGAGGAGGTTGAGTTTTAGTCAATGGCATGTTTGTTTCTACCTATTAAGGATTTGGTTACACTACTATAATTTAGTTAACGGTATAATGGTTTTGTTTCTCTTTACATTAAAAAAATAAAAATTAAACTATATTTGCAATTGCTGAAAATCAATGAATTTTGAAAACTTACGCATTTTTGGTGGCAATCTTAATTGGAAATGGCGGTCATTTTGAAAAAAAAATACGCAATAATTTATTTCCCTCATATTCGCCTAGAAATCCATTTCGCTGAAACCAGAAAAAGTTGACATTTTTTACACAATTTTGCAATTATTTTTTAAAGACGACCATTTAAAAATAAAACCGTGCCTACGCTTGAATTCCTTACTCTAATCTAAATGAGCATTTATACAAAATGTGACCAAATTTTTTTGAAAATTAAAGCAGTTCCTGATATATATATATTGAATCCTCATTTTTTTTAACATCAACATTCTTTACGTAATACGCAGCCATCTTGAATATGGAGGTAATTTTGGGAAAAAACGCATTTAATTCTTCTCATCTTATTGAAAATTTATACAACATAGGAATAAATCACCGACTTCGTGTGCGGCGACATTATGATCTATCAAATAAGTTCAGATTAACATCCGTGAATTATAAGATACATACTGCATATTGTGTATTCCTTGCCCAGTGAAAAAAGTTATAAATGAATAATGCACAACAGTCCCGTCAACTCGTAAAAATTTAATTTTAAGCTAACTTTGCTATAGCCAGGGTGGGCTTTTGTCACCCATTGGCGTCCCTCGTCCATCCTAAATTTTTCATAAATCTTCTCATTAGAAATTTGTGTCAAAATGGTCCTCGAGTTGTCTTCTTTAAAAATTGTACCGGGCAGTTCCGAATTCCATTCAAGATGGCCGACAGTGGGCCATGGAACATGAAGTAACATAAGACCTATTAAAAAGCACAGATTTTCTCAAACACACTAATTCCCAAAAGTCTTAAAATGGCAAACTTAAAAAGGGTGTCTGGCAGGTGGTCCTTGCATAATTGAAGAAGGTTACCAGCGGTAACATAATTTGTCATTAGATCTTATGGAAACACATTTAAAAATTGTCTATAGAGCCAAATAAAACTCTTATTGTTATACAATTCAGATATTCAGTCCATTACTTCCACAGAATCAATTCTCAAAGGTATCACCAATCGAGTGGCCCATAATTCCATACATTTTATACCGGAAGAAAAATGCATACTGGAACACTTTCCATTGCATTACATTTTATAACAATGCTTGACTTCTTGTGTAATTGAGGGCAGATATGAGTGTCTCAATACCAGTAAGTGTATTGCATTCCTGACCCTTAAGTTATTAATTGTAGTGTCATAATTCGGTTACTTATCAGTACTTGGTTGTTGTAATTGTAATATTCGTACCTGGTTTTCAATTTTTATTCTGTTGTGTATATCTTAGACATCGCTTTTGTCTTTTTTGTGTTGAGATTTTGTTAGCTTTTTAAAACAAAAAAGATATATGCAAGTCACAGTATACTTACCCGGTTTTTCGCAAAGTGAATACCTGTTCGGAACCAAATATATAACATAATACTGGATATAACAACAACATACATATTGGTATTCCAAACAGAAGTAAGAATTTTACCTGAAAGATATAACTAAGATTGAAGAAATACCAGAATCAATTCAACTAATGGTAGTGTAATATAGGCACAATATTAAAGACATTTTTGAAAGTTTAAGTTTGGAATGACTTTAGTATGATGAAAATCAAGAGACGTCTTCATTCGTTGTGATGTTTCTCTCTAGAATGTTCTTCCTTTGATACTTCCATTTTTTTTTGTTGGGCACATACTACTAGTACTTTAGTTTTGTGGCATTGTTTTTGTGTTTGTCATGTTGTCTTCTTTGGTGTTTCCACTTTGTAACTACGTATTTGGATTTTTATGCCCCCGGATCTTTAAATCGGGGCATATTGTTTTTGTTCTGTCTGTCTGTCTATCTGTCTGTATGTCTGTCTGTCCGCAACTTTGACCCGACTCATAACGTTGAACCAGGTGTGATAGACCCTTCATATTTTGTTTGTGAATCGATCATGTACAGCTGAACACCCCTATGCATATTTCACTAAGGTCAGGTCAAAGGTCAACAGGGGTCAAAATGTAAAAATCTAGATTTTGCTTTTCTAAAAATTTCGGTCAGGTCAAAGTCAAGGTCACTCAATGGAAATTGGAAAAATTAAATACAAATTTTAACATTGCCTATATCTTTTCAATTGGATGTGATAGGACCTTCATAGTTGGCCTTTATATTGGATATATTAAACCGAACAGCATTATTTAATTTTATTAGGTCAAGTCAAAGGTCAAGGTCACAGAGGACAAAATGTACAAATGTAGTTTTGCTACAAGTATTAACTTTCCAAAAAACTAGTCTGACGTCAGTATTCTTTTATCTAGACAATAAAAGGCATATTTTGTTTGATGATTTACCAGAATTTCCAAGCTTCATAATGTAACGGTAACCAAACAAAGCTCACAATATAATTCAACAATTGCAGTTCTCCTGATCTATAGGAAGGACAAACATGTACTTAAGAAAAGACAGAATCAGTATAATAACTTTCCTAAAGTGGTAATGTCGAAAATAATGCCTGTTTATTTATATGCCAACAGCACGCTTAGAGACATTTAAAATATTATCGCGAAAAATCAATGTAATTATTTTAATCAAATGAACACGTTACATTTTATTGACCGTCATGCAATGCAAAAATGGACGCCTTACAGGATGTGCTTTTTCTGATTCTAATACTGTCTGACGCCGTGACGTCAAACAATAACTCATCTATAATAAAGAAAGAGATCGATTTCTTTGAGCTGCATCTCCTCTGAAACCATACCAAGTAAAAAAAAATATTTGTTATATGACATATAAATAAACTATTATGTACTTCCTAAGTTTTTCTTCAAAATAATCTTTTTCCTCAGAAAATGATATTTTTGTGAAAATATTCTAAATCGGAGGCCATTATAGTTCCAAGTCTTATTGGTTTCGCGCATGCCCAGTATGTCAAAGTAAAATAACTTTACAGTAAAACTGAAAGTAGATTAGATAGAAACAAAAGACAGTTTAGTATATCAGGATCCTGCTTAAGTTGAATTGTAAATTCATCATTTTGCTTAAACTACTTTTACCCCTTTTTACTCAGGTGCACTACTGTCTAAAAAAAATGGGCGTTGAACGTGTTGAACTACGAACGGGTTACCATTATCACTATTGGCATTCGTCGGTTAGAGCTGTTTTTTAATATGGCTGCCCCAAGAAAGCAGCTCTGACCGACGAATCCAATAGGGACTAGGGATACCCAACCATTTAATGTGTAAACACAAGCAAACGACTTCCACCCCCACCCCACCCTCCAAAAAGAAGAAAAATACCGATTCTTAAAATAAAAGAATAAGGTGACAACTATTTGATTTGAGGTGATTGGATTGGGTGGGGGGGGGGGNAGTTTACAATGTAATTTGTTCATTTAATTAAGCATTCATTTTTTTTCATGTGGCTGAATTTTTTTTCATCAAATGAGGATTCAATTATTGATTTCCAAAATCTTTCACCTCACCCCCCCCCCTTTCCAATCAAATCAAATGGATGTCAGCTAAATATTTTGCAAATTTACTGTCAAACAAATTTTGGAACATAAATATTCGGAAGGGATAATCATGCGTATATAATTTTTATAAAGTTAAAATTCTTTCAACTCAATGTACACACACATGTTGCAATCAGCAAATCGAGTTAATCATATATGTGTACAATGATTCAAGGTTTTAATTATAAACCCCCCTAACCTTATACATGAGACAATTTTAAAGGAAACAAAACCAAGCAAAACCAAAAGAAAGCAAAAAGCAAAATAAATAAATAAATAAATAAAATAAAATTAAAAAAAAATACAAAAACAAAACACACCTTCGAAAAAAAAACCAGACAAAAAAAACTAAAAAAAAAAAACAAAACAGCTTCGAAAAAACCAAAACAAAAAAAAAATGAATAAAAAACCACATATAACTAAAGAAAAAAACAAAACTGAGGTCACTAATACTGGTCACATGTTTACTTGGAAGAAAGAGAAGGAAACAATGTACATGGTCATGATGGTTATGTGATGCTCTCATAAGAGCTTTCACTCAAATGAACTACAGTGTAGTCCTTGGGTGTAGTCATAGGAATCAATTCACATGGTTAGAATTTTTTTGTTACAAACATGGGCTAAATATTTTTCTCCTCGCTTTTTACTGACCCGCGCAAGCTATGGTTACTTCTAGTTAATTACAACTGCTAGAATTTTGATATTGTATAATGTGAAAAAATCTAAAGATAGCTAAGTACAAATCCACCATTCATATTTGGCCTGTATATTGATCATATAAAGTTGAACACCATTATGCAAATTTCATTAAGGTCAGGTCAAAGTTCAAGGTCACAGAGGTCAAAATGTGAAAAATCTAGAATTTGCTTTTAGCATTACAATTGCAAAAGGCTTGATGTTCTATATGTGCATATATCTAATGGAGCTTAGTAAACTTATCTATTAAACCTTGATTTCTTGTGTATGTTGCAATGTTTAGCATTAATTTTGTATTGTAGACATGATTGGTACCGGGGCATAGTGTTTCACAAACACATCTTGTGGAGCAAGAATTTACCCTTTCTTTCTTTCTGCTACGGTATTCTTCGCTACATTGAGTTCTACCTAAGGCAATTAACTTGGAATAATAAGAACCAAAATTAATTTTTCGAAGTCTATATATCAGTTTAACACCGAAACATTACGTATAATTCTTCGGTCTACTCAGTTTTTTTGCGAGCCGCCTCAAATAGATATATATTTCATATAAAAATGGATTAATTCTATATATACTAATTAGAGTATTAGAAAAAAATAAACATGTTAAAACAAATTTAAGTTATTCAACATTAGAATGCAATAACAAAAATAAATTTAATCAATATCATTATTTAATATTACATACAACATTATCGTCCATCCCCTCAATAATATTCCCTTTCTTGTATTGAAAAACATTATCATGTTGTTGCGTCTGCTTGGGTTCTGATGTGTCCGATTTTTCTGTAAAATAAAACATGCTGGTTGAAATTGACCTGCATTGTCAACTACTCATAAGTTTGCAAAAGTAAACGTCTTTTATCTTATGATTATATTTTAAAACTTTATTTTTTCTCTGACTCTTTATATATCAACCTTTGTGAATCTGTGGGCTCACGGAGGAATTTCTTGCGAAGTAGGTAGCAAGTTTGTCTACATAGAAACAAGTAATTTTGAGAAAGACAGGACTTACTTTTTAAAACAAGGCAACACATTACATGATAAATTCACCATTCATCATACAGAAAGAATTCAAAGTGATGACTCTTTGACTGGGCACTGGCACTGGTTTAATGTGTTAGTATCTGGTCTAACGTCTTCTGGTGTTCTAGCTTTTGCCTTGTCTCTTGGCTTTGATTTATGTAATCTTGTGCTTCGTCCCTTCAATATTCTACTGTAGTTGCTTTGTTTGAACAAGTGAAATAAAATTTTATGAATGCCCTCGTAAGTTGTTTTGACATTGTTTTAGATTCTTTAGGTTAGTTGTCATAATCTTAATTTTTGTTCGTCTGTCTTGTACCTTTTTAACAACGATGAGAAAAATGATGTAAGTTATGAAACACAAAGGCCTGTAATATCTGTACATTATTTAATTTAACATGAGAGACCTTATCAAGATGAGATAACATTAAAAAAATGAACCCAATATCTTTAAAAGATAAAATTTCTGCTCAAGGAGCATATCCCCTTTTCCTGGAGAATATGGAAATATCCCGTTTGCAGGATGTATCCTTCAAAAGTTAATTGTTTTGTGTTTTATGTGATTATTCTGATTATTTTCGTTTGCTGTTTTAACTTAACTTTAAGTGCCTCTTTCACTTTGTTTTTTTTCATAAAATCTGTGTCTTGTTTTGTTTTTATACGCCCGTCTAATGACGGACGTATTATGGTATACCAATGTCCGATTGTCCGTCCGTCCGTCCGTCTGTCCGTCCGTCTGTCTGTCTGTCCGTCCGTTTCATATGTCGCACTCTAACTTGACAACCCTGTGGCCAATTCACTTCAAACTTTGTAGAGGTATTGGGTATGATAGCCTCACGATCTGTATACTTTTTCGTGAAATTTCAATTTTGCTTCAAAGAGTTATGGGACTTTATTCGTCAATTTTAAGGCAATTTTTTACATGTCGTGCTCTAACTTGACAACCCTTTTGCCAATTCACTTGAAACTTTGTAGAGGTATTGGGTATGATGGCCTCGCGATCTTTATACTTTTTCGTGAAATTTCGATTTTTCTTGCAAGAGTTATGGGACTTTATTCGTCAATTTTAAGGCAATTTTTTACATGTCGCGCTCTAACTTGACAACCCTTTAGCCAATTCACTTCAAACTTTGTAGAGGTATTGGGTATGATGGCCTCCCGATCTGTATACTTTTTCGTGAAATTTGGATTTTTCTTGCAAGAGTTATGGGACTTTATTCGTCAATTTGAAGGCAATTTTTTACACGTCACGCTCTAACTTGACAACTCTCTGGCCAATTCACTTCAAACTTTGAAGAGGTATTTGATGTGATGACCTTACAGTCTGTATACTTTTTCGTGAAATTTCGATTTTTCTTGCAAGAGTTATGGGACTTTGTTGTCAATTTTAATGCAATTTATTACATGTTGCGCTCTAACTGATAAGTACTTTGATCAGCTCACTTTTAACTTTGCAGATTAATTTCTTAAAGAGATATCAAGATTAATTAGGCAGTTATAGGTGCTTCTGAATTGAGAACCCCTTACCTAAATCACTTTAAAATTTTGAAGGATGACGACGGGCGTATCATGCGACTTGGCGCAGCTGTTTATTATTTGTTATGTTGTCTTCTTTATTCTGGCTGAACTGTGTGACAGATGTTATGCGTGGAGCAGATCATGCTTACCATTCTAGATCACCTGTTGATACGTCAAGTTTTTGTAGGGTTGACACTGCTAGTACATATGTACTTTAGTTGTGTGGCGTTCTCGTTATTTTTGTATTTTATTGGTCATTGTCGTGCTGTCTTAATTTGTGTTGGATATGAATTGACGTGATTATGGAATTTCCCCTTTCCTAATCTTTGTTTTGATATTCGTTTGTCGATGTACATGTGTATTTGACTCTTTTCATTCTCTCATGGCTCTTCGGCTTGTTGTGTCGGTATTTGTTTGCCGTCCTTTGTGTTAAATTTGATCACCATCAATATACTGGTTTTGTAAATACTAGATAAAGGAACTATTTACTCTGCTGTTTTCTGTGCTACGTCGGATTATAAAACCTTCTTCTTGCAACGTTTAATGTACATGTATATTTATTTTCATTTAAGTCTACGTCTTTTAATTTCTTGAACATGTTTATCATTGCGACACTTACCCTGTTAAAGTTACGTTAATTATTGCAGATCCATTTGCCCATTTATTATCTTTTATCGTATATAACTGAATTATTCAGTCAATTGAAAAACACATAAAAATACTATACCTTCTAGATGAAATGCCTGGCGTCTTAGCCTATAAATCTGTGGCAGTTGATCTGTGTCGTATCTTTGTTTTTGTTCAACGTCACACAAGAAGGTGTAAGAATTTTTTAGGACTGAAATATATAAATTCTCAATTAAAAAAAAAAACGAGTACAGAATATAAATGAATGTCTGTGAAGATCGAGATATTTGAAGTTAATCTTCATCAAACAATACAGAGAAAAGCTGCCATTTTTATGAAAAAAAAGTGTGACAGAGTCAAATCAAGAAATACAAATGAGTTGTTATTGTGATTGCAGAACTTATTATTATAATCTAAGACAACCAACACATGCCAAAATCAAAATCACGAAATATTGAAAAATCAGCAGTGAGGTTTGAGGACTCTCTAAGCATTTTAAAAATCTTTAGGCTTTTTAAAAGGGACATATGCACATGCATGGCCAAAGATCCAACAAATTAGATAAGTGACTTGATAACCGAAATCTGTAGACACGATACAAATTTCTGCTTCAACTTCAAAATAACATTTAACTGCATTGACTAGGAACATTTTGAAAATCAAATTGTCACATGATAAAGTGAGTTTCGGATATTGTATAACGATTATGATATTATCTCATAATTACGAGATATTTTTTTCTTAATGTGGCATCAATACGCTTCCGTAGAATAGAACATACTTTCTCATAAACAATTATTTTTTCTGTAAATTTTGAAAACGTTGACTTGTTTTTCTGTCACTTTGGTATCGATTTTATCCATTATTTTTCAAACTAGAACTTGCTTTTTCTTTAAAAATCGCAAAAAATAACCACTCTTTTAACCCCGATTCCCATGAAAACAAGATCGGTGACGCACTATTTTCTTGTCATTTTTACCTCACCTGGCTATGCCAGGGTGAGCTTTTGCCATCACTTAGCGTCCGTCGTCCGTTCGTCGTAAACTTTTCTTCAAAAATCTTCTCCTCTGAAACCACTGGGCCAATTTAATCCAAACTTTGCCTGGGTCATCACCAGGGTATATAGTTTAAACAATGTGTTCGGTTAGCCCCAGGACCAAACAACATGACCGCTGTTACTAAAAACAGAACATAGGGGTAAATTGCTGTTTTTGGCAAATAACCCCAAAACGGTTGCAGATATCAAAAATCTGACACGAGGTAAAATTGTTTAGAATGCCGAGATCTATCTGCTCTGCAATTTTGAAAAAATGAGAAAACCTGGCCGTCTCAGAGTTATAGCAATTTTTCCGTAAAATTTTCAAAATTTATTCATGTTTTATTTTATATTTCAAAACTGTAACAGATACAGGTGAAGTGTTAATGGGGAAAATGTTCAGCATGTCAAGATCTACATACTCTGAAATTTTGAAGCAAATCTAAAGACCTTTGTAGGATTTATTGACCGTTTTTCACCATTTTTTTTCAATGCCATATGGTTCATTGGTTATGTCCCTTTAAATTCTGTTTAAATTGTTTAGAATGCCGAGATCTATCTGCTCTGCAATTTTGAAGAAAATCAGAAAACCTGTCTCAGAGTTATAGCAATTTTCCGTAAATTTTTCAAAATTAGTTCATTTTTTATTTTTTATTTCAAAAACTGTAATAGAGTTAAAGTGTAAAAGAAAAAAAAATTCAGCATATCAAGATCTACATACTCTGAAATTTTGAAGCAAATCTAAAGGCCTTTGTAGGATTTATTGACGTTTTTAACCATTTCAATGCCATGTGGTTTATTGGTTATTTCCCTTTAAATTCTGTGTTCAAATCATCTTTGGTTAACTTTTCTCTTTTAAGCTGTAGAGAAATTCCCTGCTATCACTTCATTAAAAACAATTATTTCTTCCATAATTAGTTTTATGATAAAACACAGTTTCTTTGGTTCTATGGAGCTCAAGTCCGCTACCCTCTTCAAAAAATGCTATTTTTGATGAAAATTCCGTCTTTTTCGTTACCATGGAAACTAAACGACTCAAAGCAATGACGTCAAACACAAATGGAGGGTAGAATACTTTACACTGACAACAGATACGGTCGAAAATTTCACATTTGCCTAAGAGTTTTGATTTTATATTGAGGTATGGAACGCTGTTCGAGCCAAAAAAGGCACTTTTCGTACTTTTCGTTGTTTTTTAATTATAAAACAGCAGGAAAAAATTCTAAAAATACCTCTCTTTTATTATCGTTTACTACATGTACCCAGTAAAAGCTTAGACCCAAAAAATGGAGGCTTGGTTGCCAGATGTGTTACTGATACAGGTTTTTGGATGCCGACCCCTGTCCAAAAATCGCTTTTTACAGTTTGTTTTCCGGCACTGCAACTTTCAATTTCGGTACTGAAAAATATTGGACTGCAAAAGGAATGTTTTTTGGTTTAGTGTGTACAAAAATTATCAGGAAATCATAAAATGCCCAAAATTTTCTGCCAAAATTGTATGGATGGCTTTGAGAGTCAGAATACCTGAGTCAAGTAGCGTGTATCATATATGATACGCGGGGCATTAGAGGGTTAAAGGTATTGTGTCTTACATAAATGTTCTAGTTTGGTCATTATATGCCTTGCTGACATGAATTTAGAAGCAGTTTCTCGGCCTTATAGCCTGCGTAATTTTTTTTATTAAATAAAGCCTTTAGTGAGCAGTTGATGACATTAACATTGAGATGCACTGAATGGATTTGAACAGAACTTGGCATGAATGATGTTTATGAGGTGCTGACTATAAGTATTGTGACTTTGGTGCCTATATGTCACCCGACATGGCCATCTGCGGGGGACTTAATTTTTCACTCCACTGTATGGAAAGAACACATAAAGAATTTTTTATCTGAAACAACTTGGCTAGTTATAATAAAACTTAATCACAATGTATCTTAGATGGTCCCCTTCAAAACAGATGTCAAGTCTGCACCTTATGCAAATTGGTTACCAATGGGAAACATCGTTTAATATTGGAGTACATTCAAAGATCTTCTTCTTAAAACTATTTGGCCAGTTGGTTTAAAAACTTTAGCACAACACTTTATTTTCTTTAAAATTGTGTCCTGCAGATCCATCCCTTATCCAAGATGGCAGACAATAGGGAAAATAGTTTATTGAAGTTGGATCATATAACATAAATGTATGTTTACATAGTTTGAAAATGAGACCCTATAAATAGAAGTTTATTTGAATTTATGTATTGGCCATGGTCCAGGTGAGCGATACAGGCTCTTGAGAGCCTCTTGTTGGAATCATCGGTACTTGTTTTGCAATATATCTATAACTGTAAAAATGACAATAAAACAAGAAACTGTTGGATATGAACTGAAAAAAATAGGCTTCAATATAGGACGCAATTTAAGATGGTCAGATTTTTTGGTGAATAAGGCAGAATCAATCTGAATATCTGAAGGGGCTTGGTATTTATTTGCTTTTTATTAAGTCTCCCCAACGAAATTGGGAGACTTATTGTTTTTGTTGCGGTTCTTATTATATCGCCCCAGACGTAGTCGGGACGACATATTGTTTTTTGTCCGTTTCTCTATTATTATTATTATTCCGCTTTCTTTCTTCCAATGATTTTTGTCCGGCTTCGTTCTTAGAGATGCTTAGACAGAATTTATTCATACTTAGCACAAAGTTGGACCACCTTGTGAAGTTGTGTCTCCAACAACCAAAATTTTCAAAATGGCCGCCATTTCCAAGAAGGCTGCCATGTTACATCAATGTTTCAACTTGATTAAAAATGATAAAATCTCTGAAATGTCTTGACAGAATTCATGCATAATTGGCAAAAAAATGAATCACTATAAGAAGATGGGCATGCATGAAAAAAATCAAAATGGCCGACATTTTCAAGATGGACGCCAAAATACGTCAAAATTTCAACTTTGTCCAACTTCAACGAAAATTGATTTCTAGGTAGATTTTGACGCTGCGAACAAGATGGAAGAATAGAATTGGCTGCCAGGGGCGACATCAGCTATTGCTTGCAATTGCAAATCTAGTTTTTATTCTTGTTTCTTTCTTTCTTTCTTTCTTCTCATACGGATGAAGTTGTCCGAAGCGGATCTCGGAGACCACCAGACCTAGAACTGTGAAACTTTGTGGGAAGTTAGCCCCATATGTAGTTGTGCAAGAGATAAAACATTTTTAAAAGGGGGTTCATTAAAGAGTACATTTGGGGGTTGAAAAAGGGGTGGGTCGCCAATGTTAACCTATTTGAAAATGAAATTTTGAATGTTTTTCACCATATCTCTCACTGTTTCTCAAAAACGTTTAATACTATTATTATTGTAAGAAAGGATTCAAAAGCATTCATTGGAAATTTCAAAATAAATACTAGTTCCATGGAAACCAAACCAAAAAATGAAAATTTTGAGAAAATAGTAGTTTATGTTGATGACTTTAAATATGTATATTGATTGCAGCAATATGTATTACTTATGTTACAAGGGGAACCCCTGCCCACATTTTTTGGAAGGGAGTCTGAAATTGAGTGTAATGGATAAAAAAGCATTTTGTTGCCATGGAAACAAACCCAGAAACTTTTTTTTCGAAAAATAAATGGATTTGATTTATAAGGGGAACCCCTGCTGAAGTTTTTTTAGAAGGAGTCTTGTAATGCCCCGAAATCAAATATGGGAAATCATTTGGGAGACTTTTGTGTTTCGCTCTGCGAACACAGTTATGACTTGTTATCATTTTTTTATGCGATACAGAATATTATGTTTCAAATTTAACGTAACCCATTAGCCTGTATGGAAATTTCCTTTATCAAATAAGCCGGTTCCATTCTACCGAGATATAAAAATTCAAAACTGGTTAAAACAAGAGGCTCTTAACAGCCTGTTATGCTCACTTGAACCATGAACTTTTGATTATTCGAAAGGCAATACAGTCTACAATGTTCTATTATGTGACCACTAGCTTCAATCTTCGAGTTATGAGGTATGAATTTCATCAACAAATAATTGAAGGGGATACCTATATACGATTGTGATAATGTTTGTAGTGTTTTTTTCCGAGAAGATTTTTGAGTGCATTAATCCCATATCGTCCTTTGTAAATCATATGTTTTTCATTGAAGGCAATCTTGGATGATCTAGGAACATAACAATTACAAAATTTGCCAGGGACAACATAAAGACCTTTTTCATCAAATTCAATTAAAATTAACCAAGTGTTTTAGTGAAGTAGGTTATATATATTTAAATTCATTTCCCATAGGTTTCTATGCTGAGCTAAGTTCCATCGGCGGTAATCTTGAATGGAGTATGAACTGAAAAAGCACAAACTTTAAAGGAGGTCCCCAAAGACTATGACGACAAAATTAAACTGCAATAGCTCCAGCAATTTTAGAGGGGAAGATATTTGAATGCACTTAAAATGTTTCCGGTAATTTCTTAACTTCTTTGTCTTTTTGCCCTTTGGATTTTTGCTTTTCACAAATTCTTGGGTAAGATACCTACAGGAATACACAAAATTGAAAAGGGTCATAAAAGTTCGATTATGATTACACTGAAATCGATCAAGCGGTTTCAGAGAAGATATTGGAATGCATTTGCCATAGGGTATTAATACTTCACTTACCCCGCTTGTAACCATCTCGGATGAGATATAGATATAAGAATCAGAGTTTTTTAAGGAGTCTCTAAAGGACTTTTGTTACATTGTTTTAGATATCTTTGAATACAAAGTTAACGACGCACGACGGGTGCCAACTAATGGCAAAAAGTCATCTTGGCTATAGCCATGGGAGCTAAAAATTCATAGCTAATCCGAAAATCAATTGTTTGCTACCCAAGTATCACATTGGCATAAAACCTACAAGACTTTATTATCTATTTTATAGGTTTTAACCTGTTATACAAACCTTTAAATGCCTCCTCGGCCCTTGGAGCTTTGTTTTTGTCTGGATGAAGCTTCAGTGATTGCTTTCTGTAAGATTTCGCTACATCATCGATTGCTGAATATTGCGGCGCACCCAGTATGTCGTAGTACATGCATTCAGGAATACTTAACGTTCTGGAAAAATCATATAAAGTCCAAGACACCCTTTAAGAGCCTCAAATGCTGAGTCAAAGAGTGCGTCAATAATTGGTGAGTGCTGATGATATGATTGAACAGATGATAAGAATTTCATTTCATCATTTTATTTTGTGAAAATGATAGTAAATGAAAGCAAAAATAAATATGCATAAAGTCTTGGTGTATATAGATATTTCGACAAATTACTAGTATGCCTTTCAGTGCAAATAAAATCGAAGCCTTGGTTATCCAGACTGAAAGAGAACAAACAATAAAAGGAAAAGGATTGTTTTGGTAACACCACACACAGTATGAACGGTATAAATGACCGGATTCTTATCATGGTGTTAAAATGAATGTAAGTGTTCCGAGCATTTTATCTCGAATTATGCCCTAAATTCTAAATCAATACTGTAAAGGGTTTTCAGGCTTTTATAGTCTACCATAACGTACACGCTGATGGGACTTTGTATATTGGTATTGTTTTTGCAAAGTTTGGGGCGGTATTTTTCAACTTTTGCAAAAGTTTCCATGGAAACATATAACACATATATTTTTAGAAAGACAGAATTGTCTGTGCATCTCCGGCCAGCTAAAAGTGAAGTAGTATACTGTACAATACCTGTTAACAACTTCTTGATCCTCTTGGGTGTAATCCTCGGATTCATTGTTGTTTTGATCTCCGGAATTATTGATGGTCATTTTTCTTTTTTATATTTGACACTCAGACTAAAAGACAACCTAAAATTATGGCAGAAAATGAAAATGAATTAAACACCCCCACCCCACCCCCACCCCCCAAATAAGATAAAAATAAGAATTAACAACAAAAAGAAGCAATAAACGAATCACGATTTTAAGATTAATTATTCTCAAAAGAAAGGGTAGAGTGAAATTAAAAATAGACAATTTTGGTTTCTTAAAAGTACAAGTTCCATGTGCTAATCGACATTTGTCTTAAATTTCAAAATTTTCTTTGAGTGCTTTTTTGATATCAAACATTAAGTGCAAAATACTTTCTACACCATATTAACTACGTGACGATTTCAACCAGTAATTAATTAACTAAATACCGAAGTTAAAGTACATTTAGTTTCAGCAGGTGGCTATAAGTCCAAAAAGTCATTGTGTGAAATGATCTCCCTTCTAAATATGTTATTAAGTGGGCGTCTGCTTCATCAGCCATATTGTAGAAACAATCTGTCTGTAAATTGTGCATACTAACGGTTGAATATTTAGCTTGTTTGGGTATATAAATCATATATGAATGACGCATTTAGTACAACAATATTTCGACAATGTGGCTGATATTGGTCCTTAAATTGTTTATGTAAAATGTGTTCACAGCCATCACACAAAAATTAACCTGACGACGATAAAATATGAATACAAATGCGAAAATTACCGTTGGCGGACACAATTCTTGTATCATGTGTATGACAAGATGGTCAAAGGTTTAATCTTGAAGGGGAATTATGAAATAATTGATATCAAAGATCCATAAAGATATAACGACTACCTATTTCTAAAAGAGGTGGTAAGTAGTATATAGGGACAGTTCGCTTATTATTTGACGTGGTGTATGCGCTGGATCACCGGAAGTGACGTAGACCGGAAGTGACATGACCAAAGTCACGTGACCGAAGTCACGTGACCGGAAGCGGAAGTCACGTGACCGATGTTGACATGTTTGGGTTGCGCATGCGCAACCGGAAGTAGCCCTATTTGAGGCCCTAGTCGGCCATGTTGACCGGAAATGACGTGTTGGAACATCACGTGACCAAGGGTCTCGTATGACCTTATTACATGACGCATGCACGACCGGAAGTGGGCGTAGCTCCAAGTATAGACCGGAAGTGGCCCTATTTGAAGGCCTATACGGCCATTTTGATATGAATTGACGTGTTGGAACAACACGTGATCCCACAGGGGTCATGTATGACCTTACTACAATGTACATGCGCGACCGTAAGTGGGCGTAGCCCCAGGTATAGACCGGAAGTGGTATTATTTGAAGCACTATACGGGCATGTTTAGAGGAAATGACATGTTGGAACAACACGTGATCCCGTAGGGATGTTGTATGAGTTTAGTGGAGCATGCATGGAGCGACCGGAAGTGGGCGTAGCCCCAGGTATAGACCGGAAATCGGGTATGTTCCGAAGTTGGAACGTCTGGGGCGTGGTCTTTCGGATGTTTTTATATGTTTTTACCCTATTTTCAATGTTATTCATGGTATATTATTCTTTTTTCTTTCATTTTCTCCATAATCCCACCCTTTTCTATTGTTATTATACCTTTTCAACCCCCTTTTCAATGGTATTCTTGGTATATTTTAATTATTTCTCCCTTGTCTCACCCTTTTTATTGTTGTTATACCTTTTCAACCCCTTTTTCAATGTTGTTCTCTGTAATTTCGTCCTTTTTCATCCAATTTCTAGACTTATATCCAGGCGTGGTCATTCAGCAGTTACTATTGTATTTCTGTAGGTGTCTTCTATCAGGTCCGCGTTCGTCAAAGGGACATAACTCTTGGGGAATACCCATGTTTTTGGGGTGTCTTCTATCACGGCCGCGTTCGTCAAAGGGACACAACTCTTGCTACTTATTTCCCGCGCTTTCTTATCTGATGTAATAGCATTTCACCTTTTTTTCAGTATTGTTCTTTGTAATTTCTCCCTTCTCATCCAATGTTTAGACTAAAGTCCTCTTGTGTAACCTTTTGTATGTGTTATTTTATTATTTTCCACTTTATTTTATAATTATCTTTCCTTTTCATCCAATCCTTAGAGGCATTTCCCTTTTTCCCGCCAAATTCCTATAGTGTCGTCTGCTATTGCCATTTTGTTTCCTATTATATTACATAATTATCTCCCTTTTTCATCCAATTCTTAAAGTGATTTCCTCTTCCCTACCAAATTTTCATAATAATGTTGTCTGCTATTGATTTTTTATTATTGTTTCCGATTTCATTTCATAATTATTTCCCCTTTTCATCCAATTCTTATAGTTATTTCCCCTTACCTGCCTAATATCTATACTGTCGCCCGATATTTTTAGATTTCCAGCCATTTGTCATCCGATCCTTAGAGGTATTTCCCCTTTGTCGCCATAATTCTATAGTGTCGTCTGCTATTTTTAGCTTTCCCGCCATTTTTCATCCAATTCGTAAAATTTTCCCCTTTTTCCACATTATTTCATAACCAACTTCCTTTATCTAACAACTAACCCTAATACAAGTTGCTATAACAACTCTATATTCATTTATGTTTATATTTGAATGTTATTCTGTTATTTATTTCTAACTATTACAGTTATTTTTCTTATTTTCTATTTTTGAATGTCATGCTATTTTTTTTTCATTCAAAATATCGAGTACCTTACCCTAACTTTACTAAGTTTCACCCTTACCCTGACTTCAAACCCTTAATGATAACCTTAGACCCTATCACTTACATTACACCATAACTCTTACCTTAACCTTACAGAAACCTAACCCTATTACTAGTATCTTAACCCTAACCTTTAAGTTATTCACACTGACACCAACACTTAGCCCTTAACCTAGACATAAGCAGTATCATAATAATCTAGCCGTAACTTAATACTAATCCAACGTCGAATCCTAAACTATTCTTAAGCTCTGTAACAACCTCGAACTTCACCCTTTTACTAACTTTTTAACTCTAACTCTTAACCCTTAACCCTTACCTTTAAGCTAATCAACCATTTACTAACAGTGAACCCTTAACTTAGACACGAGCTCTAACATAATATTCTAACCATAACCTAATAATTACACAACCTCATGTCAACCGTAACATAACCCTTACTGACCGTTTCTTACTCTCATCCAAAACTTAATACTTACTTAAATCGAACCCTTAGTCCTAGCCAAACCTAATTCTACCATATATACACTCTAATTCTAAATTCTAACCCTAAATCTAACTAACTTAATAATAACACAATATATTCCTAAATTGTAAACCAATGTTAAGCCTAGCCTTACCCTAACCCTATGTCAAGCTTAACATAACCTTAACACAACCTATTCCTAAGTAGTAAACCAATTTTAAGCCTATTCTTTTAATCCTAATCTTTTAACATTTAACCTTACCTTAATCACCTTTACCTGGAATTTGAGCTCTAAGCCCTTATCCTGACCCAACAATAATTCCAAACCATCCTTTTTTTTACTAGCCCTAATCATAATACATAACGATATCTAACATTACTAACCAATACTTAATCTATCCCTAAACCCTAACCTAAGTATTAACAATAATTTAATACTAACACAACCTCACCTCTAACTCTTAAACTATTCCTAAGCTATAACCATAACATTAACCTCATTTCAACATTTACTCTACCCTCACTAACCCTTACTTACTCTAAATCTTAATCTAACACTAATTTAACTTTAACCCTAATACTAGCACAATCTCCAACACTTATAAATATCTAAGCCCTAAACCAATTTTGCCCCTTACTTTACCTTGATCCTAGCCCTTATTCCGACCCCTACCTTTATCTTACTAACCCAATTCATAGACATAACCCTGAATCTTAAAGCCAACCGTAATGATGCATGATATTTTAAACATAACGTTATGATGTATAATTCTAACAGGAACGATCCTAAACCTAAAACCCTTTTAATGAACATTACCCCTGCCTAACCTTAATCCAAATGATGAATATAATCCAATCATTAATCCTAAAGATATATGTGATTCTAATCCAAGTGATCTAAGTCATACTTAGCCATTAAACTGATTGTGTAACCAAAGCCCTTAATTTTGTAACGAATCAATCTCAACTAATCCAAACCCAACTCTAACCTTAAGCCAACCTGTCTCACCTTTCCCTAACTTTTATCCTAATTCAACCAACTCCTCAACCAACCATACATAAACCCAACTTTAACAATACCAATATACTAACGCTGCAACTTCAACCCTTCCCTAAATACCCTAAATTATACTGATAATATAATTCCAAACATAACCTAATTGATATGAATTATCCTAACCATACCCCAAATAGTGTATTTCATCTTACACAAAAGAATGTATGTATTCCTAAGCCTTACATCAACCATAGCCTCAACCCTAAGTCCTACACTTTGGTACTCTAACCATAATCCGTAGCTATTACCTTAACGAACCCTAACTTTAATGTAATCTTCAACAATACCTCTTTCATGTATATAACCCAACCCTAGCCCAACTGGTATATTTAATGAACTGATGTATGTGTCACTGTGCAATTTTAAACTGAAATGAAATATGTAAACCTTCACCCAAATAATAACCCTTACCTTAATGATGTATACTAAACCCAGTAATAAAATGATCCAAATGATGCTAACGTTATAACTTATAATGATTACCTAACCTTTATCTTTCATTTTTTTTTATAAAATTATCATTGTCTCTATATTTTTTTGCTGCTGCTTCTCGTCATTACTTGGGTCTGTCTGCTGCTGGTGGTGTTGGTGTTGGTGGTTTGAAGGTATTATGTTGGTAAAAATGGTAATTTTCAGGTATCGGGGTGATGGTGGTAGTGATGTTAAGGTATCTAGATTGTGGTGGTGGTGATGGTGGTGGTGGTATCGTGGTGGTGGTGGTGGTGATGGTATCGTGGTGGTGGTGGTGGTGGTGGTGGTGGTATCGTGGTGGTAGTTTAAAGGTATCTGGGTGGTGGCAGTTGTGGTGGGATGATGGGCTATGATGGTGGTGGTGGTGATGGGCATTTCTGGTGGTGGTGGTGCTGTTGAGGGTATCTGGGTGGTGGTAGTGGTGGTGATGAGATAATAGTCTATGGTGGTGGTGGTGGCGGGATAATAGTCTGTGGTGGTCGGTGGTTTATCACTTCATTCTTTGAGGGCATTATAACAACAAACCCTGACAATACGTTTTCATTTTTAATTTCATTTAAACAAAATTACAGTAACATTCTAATTTTCTGTCTTTACATTAATGTCAATTTAAGTTTTCTGTCTTCAGTGCTGGTTCTTCCGTCACTTAATTGTCTGTCTTCATATCCACTT
>MJUU01060096.1:11448-23744 GCA_002080025.1 Modiolus philippinarum | reverse complement strand
GATTGTGGTGTATAAAATTGGCTCTAATTAAGTTTGTATTTGATTTAGAATTATTTCAAATGCAATTTTTTTTTAGTTTAGACATGTGTGAAAGTAAGCATGAATAATGATAGTAAATTTAACTAGTTTGAACTGAACTAAATGGGTGTTCTGAACAGTATAGGCTGAATTTTTTACTCTATTTTGATCACTTTCAAACACCTATTGTAAAAAATTCTGTCGTTTAATTTTCACCAAAAAATTGAGATTAGAAAGAAAACTAGTAGATGCAAGATATATTAAAATATTAGAAAATTCTACCGTCCAATTTTTTTTTAATTTAGAATATAGTGGATAAAAATCAATAAAATTGCTGAATCTGTACTATAAATTACCTCCCTTGGAAGAAATCTGACTTTTACATATTTTCATTACCTTAGGACAGCCTTGCAAAAATGTAAGGTAAAATGCACTCATTATAAATAACTTTATATTGGGTATTTGTTTTCATGACAAAGTGAATATTTATTTGCTGTGTGGAAAATTTTTTTACAATTTTAAAATTTTGATCATACCTATTGCAATGATTCTATTTGTTTGTGTAAGTACTAAAAAAGCGAAAAACAGAGTTATCTCCTCCTATCCCAGGTCTACCCCCTTAAATACCATTCTTTAAGCGTGCTGTTGGCATATAAATGAAGACGCAATATTTTCTACATAAACACTTTAGGAAAGTTATTATACTGGTTTTGTCGGAATAAAAGACAAAGAAACCAGTTCGTTTGTTAAGTATGTCCTTCCAATATACCTTTTATTGTCTAAGTAAAAGAATACTGACGTCAGACTAGCTTTTGGAAAGCTAATACTTGTTTTACATTTATCTTCACAGTACGGCTACGCTTATATCTGATTGAGCATACCGCCTTTCAACCTTAATTAAGGACCAGCCGACTTTTTCAAAACATTCAAAAATTTCAAATATCTCTTTCTTAACGTTTAGATGAAAAGAATACGTGTCACACACTATTTCAAATACAAATGTTATATTCGGTGTAATAAAGCTACGTTGATTTACCAAAAAAATAAGCATTTAAAACAATATATATATATAGTTATTATTCAAAATTACATAACTGCAACATTAATGAAGATGAACATGCCAACATCTTGTCAAATGGTAACCGTTTGGTATTTTCTCTGAATTACTATATATGTCGTTGATATTTACTTATTAGATATTTTGACAGATATCCTGATATTTTACCTTATGTAACAATAACAAAACATTGAGTATTTGTATTGATATACACAACGCGATGTGATTGAAATGACACAAATAAGAAGAAAATTAAATATCATAGCATAGTCATTGCATCTTTCCTGATAGTGAACTTTCCCTTTCTTAGCAGCAATATACCTACCTCTCCAGACCATTGAGTTTACATTTCACAGTTTGTAGATCATACAGTGGTTTTTGAATAGAGCAAAAAAAAATCCCAACAGCTGCTAAGTCGGGTATTTGTTCAATCTCTTATACTTTAATCCCTTTCAGAAAACAATGACCGTCACCATGACATCATTAAATGATATGACGTGTCTGTGTCCCTAATGAAAATGGACATTTTCAGCTAGATTTCAAGTTTTAACGGATTTGACATAATCGGTTTTGACTAAATCCTGGATTGCCTCAATGATAGTGTGACGGGTACCGCTAGCGGAGCTGGATATGCTTACCTGATGTCTTCCGGTTTTTATTGGAGTTCACACTGTCCGTGCTTTTATTTTTCATGTTGATCTGTATATCATAATGTAACAGTTTAGTTTTGTCTTCGTAAATGCTGTTTTTGCTACCGATTTGTGAAGCATATATATTCAAGAAAGGTTTTAATGATAGGATAAATAACGTTTATTCATACTTAAAAAGTGATTGCTAATAAGCAGCATTGAAAACAGTTATTGTATCCTACGTGATTTGATTAAAAGGGATGAAGTTAGCTCTGTTAGAAGGGTATCTGTCTTTTGCATTTACGCACCTTCCACAAATAATACCATAATAAGCAATGGTTAAAAAAATCTTTCAACTTCATTTAAAAGTAGTTCCATAATCATATCATCAAAAATTGTTACACTGGAATTGACATAGCGTACCTGCTGCAGATTTTTCCAAAGCAATAGTTTAGTATGTGCCACTAATTAATCTTATACATGTATAAGCACAATGGTTTTATGGAAATGATTTTCTTCTTTTTTTGTGTGTGTTTGTGATAACATAAGGCATCAAAACTGTGATTCTGGCGGGAAGATGGCAAACATTGAACGAGGAAATACATATGTCCAAGCCACCAAGTTGGTGATGGATATCTTAATTCTATATTCCCCTCAATACTATACCCATGCTCACAATGTTATTTCATTTTCAGAATTAATAGTAATTAACAAAAGCCCTTGATAAAATTGTGTAAATTTATCATTCATAATATAAATAATAGCTCTACTTATGGTAAGCGAAGTTTTGGTTGATTTCACACTATTAAACCTACTTCACCATCGGTAATGTAGGTTTAGCAATAAAAACTTATAGGAAGCGAAGTTTAACATTTTTGAAACCCCGATAACCGAGCGGTAATCGGGATTTTCTTTGCTAAACCAGTATTATCGACCTTAAGTTCTGGTTAATTTCGCGTTTTGTCATCAACTCGTCTCAATGGGCAAATAATGGTTCGTTGTCCTAGATCTGAATTCGACATGTATTTGATACTCGGCATTTTTCTTAATTAGTCCTATATGTGCTATACACATACTGACTAAGAGTTACAGTTTGCCTGCTTTAATTATTATCATCCCCCCAAAAAAAGAATATGAAAATAAGAAATAAAACCATATGCTTATATAAAATTTATCAGTTTGGCATTTATCAATTATTTTGCATAATTAAGCTTGACTTGTGGAACTTACTAAACTATTGCTTTGGAAACTGCTGCAGCAGGTAGGCCATGTTTATTAAAGTGTAAACACTTTTGATGATATGAGTATGGAACTTCATTTATTTTCAATGAAGTTGATAGAATTTTTTAACCATTGCTAATTACGGTGGTATTCGTAAAAGTTGCGTAGAACACAAAAGACAGACACCAGTTTAACAGAACTGACGTCATTCCTTTTCATAAAAAACGTAGGATACAATAGCTGTTTACAATGCTGCTTATTAACAATTACACTATATGGGTAACAATACATGTTGTTATTGATCTTATCATCCCACCTTTTCATTAATATACAATGCATATGCTTTTGGATCATCAGTTGGTCTACTATAAGAGTTGGAATGCAGTACACCGAAAAAACAAACGAGAGGACTATTAAATGGCAGGTGTAAGTGTAATATGTTTTTGGATCACCAGTTGGTCTCCTATAAGAGTTTTAATGCAGTACACTGAAAAAAACAAACAAACGAAGGCTTGTTAAATGGCAAATGAAAGTGAGCTCACTGACAGTGACCTGATTGATAGTAAAGCTAGACCTGCTGTGGTTGGGTTATTGTATCTGCTGGCATCAACAATAGTTTTGCTGAACATTCCGTCAGTTATCATAGTTATATACTCCATCATAAAAAAGAAGAAAGTCAAAGACACACAAGTTCTAAGTTTGTGTGTTACAGATGGGATGTTTGGACTGCTGTGGTTTATGATAATTGATAACCACGTAACCGTCGATGGCAGCATTTCATACACAGAATGTGTCATTCGATTTTACTTCGCCAGTGCTACATACCTAGCATCGTGTTCACACATTCTTGCAATTTGTGTTGAAAGGGTTTGTGTCATTTGTTTCAAAATCAAGGCTTTCAAGGCAAACCGAAAAATTGTTGCGGCGAGTACCATTATTGTCTCATGGCTGTTCGCTCTTATTTTGATGGCCGTAGTCTTTGGTCTGCAAGCTGACGACGGCGGAGGAATAGCATGTTCGCTGGCAAGAATATTTCAATCAAAATATCCAATAACAGGAATTATTTTGGCAGTAATTCAAAGTGGAACCCTGATAAGTACCTGTATACTGATGAGGTATCTGATCAAACATATGAAGGAAATAAAGGCACTAAATATCAGAAAGATAGGAAAAGATGACATCAGAACGAGTCTGACAACCCTTATTATTGTCGCTGTTGGAACAGTAGCTAATGCACCATGGGCAGTAATGACCATCTATGGACCGCTTGAGAACTGGCAATCCAGAAGAGTAAGAAGTATTTTATTTATGTTGTCAGCATGTAATTCGGCCCTTAATCCTATCATATATATTTTCCGAATAAAAGAATACAGAAGACTCATGAAACAAATTATTTGTTGTTGTAAGACGAGTACTAGTATATCTCCGGAACAACAGGCGGTTGTTTCTGCATTTGACATTGAAACCAATATTGCTAAAAAAACGAGTTTGATTATAAAAAAAGCTAAATATATGTAGCAATAAACAATTAGACTTACACTGTATTGTGAAAGGAAAGAATAACTGAGTTGTATTACTTTGTTGATATATTCCCTATTAAACCCATTGGGTTTACTAAGACTTCTTTAGCATAGTCGTAACTCGATTAATATATTGGGTCTTATCTCGACTCGCAAACGAAGCATCGTTGAATTTTGTGATATGAATGATGTTATCCAATAAATAAAAAGAATTTTGAAAAGAAGTTAAAGCAATTATATAGTTACAAAGATGACAAACCGATCGATATAGGTCCATATTCGGACAAAAGATTATTTCGTTTTATTCAGTTTGGTACGAATCTCATGCGCATTTTCCTGCAACATACAGACATTGAAAACTCTCATTTATGTCATGTGACTAAAAACGTACAATTTTTCTTCGACTGAAATTCCTTGATTACAAAAAAACAAAAGTCAAAGGAGGAGAATCATCATATGGTGAAGAAAAAGAAACATGTGCGAGATTCAAGGTCAAATAAAAGTGCTCTTATTTTGACACAAACAAGCGACAAAACTAGAAATTATTTTACCGGATTAATTTTCTTAAAAGAGAAGAATAAAGATTCCTTTGTGCCGTTGGTTTTCTGACCATGTATTTGAAGAGACTTTGTATCATGTGCATCTACTCCATAACCTTTCATTGTTAATTCGAGACTGACGTTTGTCTCTCCTGTGGATAAAGAGTCCGTAAAAAGATTCCCTGGTATAGAGAATTACATGCTATTGACAATCTCTAGTTTTTAGAATATCACAGTATAGAAACCTGTGCGCCTGAAATATCTGTCTTACGGTTCAATCTGTAGGCTGTAGAACGTTTTTACAGGAAAATGTGAAACAGCATACATGTCCTGTAAGTTTGTAACACATTGTCTTTGACTTTGGAAACTTTTTAAGTTTGTAAAATTCGCCCAACGTGTATGAAAGATTGATGTATCCGAAGATGATATCATTTACAAGTAACCTGTTGATTTCAAGTTTAAAAGTCTATGTTCAAAGGTGAAATAAACAGTCATAAAACAGAAATAGAGCTATTTCTTTGCTCATGTGTGCGTGTCTGTCTTTATATTCATATAGTTAGTACATTGTATTTTTAACTGCATATACAAAGCCACTTTCTTTTTGATGGCGAAAATATCATTTTAATAAAATTGTCAACTGTATACTGTTTACGGCAGTACTGTAGGTCTGATTACTGTTTTATCAAGAAAACAATTGTAGGCTGACTGACGTATTATTTTTATTAAAATTAGCAGTATTTGCCCATCCCATGCAATTTTATTATGTTTTTGCAACTTGAAGTATTATATGTTACTTTTGTAATAAAATGGACCGTGTCAGCAGCACTTTTACTACTTTGTGAATGGAACTTGTACTGTTTCGAAGAAACATTTCACTACATCATAGAAGCACACAAAGAGGAAATACTAAGTATCCAAACACATTTGTGTGAAAAAAAACTAAAAATATCAGGAAATATAACTTTGAATTATAACTTAGGACTAAAAGACTGTATTAGATAACATTAAGAATAAAGAAATAGGGTCATAAAGACGTGCATTTTGTTCATAACTTGGGCTGCTTTCAGAATAATCTCAAATGTTGTCGTAAAAACGTTTAAGGTAGTCTCTGGTATTTGTACTTCTTAAGAGTAAAATTAATATATGCCATACTCGAAAGACACCGAGAACAAAAACCTTTTTTTTTTGTTGCGAGTGTATAAACATTTGCCCTTCCAAAAGGCTGTTAGTATAGTGTGGCTCTGTATGTACTATACAGCGAATTTCAACAAAAATTGTCAAAATTGTAATGAAATGGCAAGTTCAGTGGCTGAATCTTTCATCTGAGAGTATGAAAATACATTTGAATTGATTTTCTTTTCTTATAATAACGGATGATCTGATAACACAATTTTGGTACGAGTAAACGACCCCACCTCATTAATATGGTCATCAATAATACAACCAAATAAAAATATCGTACTTGGTTGTATTTTAATCTTAAAAAAATCAAGGGTTGAAATTTAATCTGTTTGTCTTAATCAATATGAAAAACAAAGGAAATGGGGTAAATGTCAAGGAAACAGCTCATCTAATGAACATTGCGGACTTATTTGTTTTTGTTCTTATAAGTTATGAAAGTGTTGTAATAATTAAGTATATCGGATAATTTTGATGGCGTCCCATTTAGTAACATTTGCGGATCCAACCATCGGAACTCTCAGCCTTTTCACGAAAAAAGTTAAAATTTCGTGCAAAATTTACGCAAAACTGACCCAAAAATGGTCTGAAACCCCTTTTTCTGGAAACTCATTGGGACCCCCCCCCCCCTTTACGAAAGCTGGATCCCCCGGTGATTTAACATGTGAAACTAATTTTCTTTCTTGTAGTAAAGCATAATTGTATAAACCTACATAATCTAACAAATTAAAGTACGGATCCATTCGTGTATGCATACATTAAATAAGGGCCTTAATAGAAGAATACACTGCTTATTGCTAGGAATCCAATTGTCTATAGACCTCTATACAATATTACAAAATGGTAGTACCATATCGGTTGCCCTTACTGTAATTTCTTTTCGTCTGGTGGCCCTGCCAGTTTGTAGCATGAAAGGAACAAAACTGCATACCCTCCATACAACTTACCTGTCAAGTTTGGTTCAGCGGGCTTTGGTAAGATCAAGAAAATCTCAAAAGGCAAAATCTGCAGTAACTGCCAGGTTTGTGAATATATTGTAAAGAAATCAGTAAATTGTGAAAGACCTTGCATACGCAATCGTATTACAGTTTGCTTCATTCGTTTCAGAGGCGATGATCGATATACAATGTATCTCACGACAATTTCAAAGTGATTTCTAAAAGTAAAACGAAAAGGGGAAAGGTCAAATTTGTTGCATTCTTTAAAAACATATTCAAAATAGCGGAAGACAAAACGTATTATCTTTTTCAATGAGATACAAATGGAGAAATGAATTGGAGGAAAATTCTGCCGAAACAGACTCGCAAGGTAAAGAACAAAAAAAATCATTGTTCCATAGCTTATTTTTACCATGTGTATTTGTAGAGACTTTGTCTCATGTACATTTACTCCACACCCCTTCATTGATAATCGCAAATAGCTGAAATTTCCTTAACATTCATTTTTACCATGTTTTTTCACATATTGATAGTTAGATGCAGAAAAAGGCAGTATTTGGAATTATTGTTAGCTTTATGTAATTGCAGTTCTTGTGGGTAAATGATGTCTACATATTCACAGTATAGGAACCTGTGCGCCTAAAATATCTGTCTTACGCTTCTATCTGTAGGCTGTAGAACGTTTTTCGCTGAAAATCCACTTCAACAGAATATGCCAGAAAAGTTTTTTCATGTTTTATTGTTAAAAAGTAAATATTTTGTTTACAAAAAGGAGTTTATTATTTTTCTAGTAGACTGTCAAGTGTCTCTTTATCAGTAATTGTGAAGAAGTTATCCCGCGAGAGCTGATTTCTTGTAACTACATCGCGTTACAATTTTTTTTTTCATTTTACATGAAAAGCTAAACTTAGAACGCTCACCCTTCTTGAGGCAACTATAAAAGATAATTCTTACTTTCATACCAAATTTCAACAGTATTTGTAGCTGCATTGTCGAGAAAATCGTTGTTTTAAAAAATGAATTATGTAGGCTGTTTAAAGTAACTTTTATCACAGACTGTTAGTCTATCTTACGGTTACTTTGTATGCTGTTTAACGAATATATAACTACACATTATATACCCTGTTAAAATAAGATAAAAGGGATGATATTGATTTCATTTTACTTATTTCCCTTTCCTTGATTGCGACATTCCTCTAGCTCCATCATACGGGGTGCATATTTTTCAACTGGTACGATTCGCACAATTTTGTTCTACTCTTGACAATTTTAATAAACATAACCTTACTATCACAGCCAAACTTTTACAACAGGTTTACAGATTTCAGAAGTTGTTGATGACATTTAAGCAGGTTTGGCATTTTTATTTGTAATTCAAAAATGTAATTCTGACCACCTGTTTAAAGTGACTACATCTCCCTATTTTATAATGCCAAGTTTTCTTACAATCGACTTGATGAGTGCCCTGTGTTTGTCTATATGTTGTAATCGTCTACTAGCTTAAGACACTGATGCTTTTGTCGGGTGACGGATGACAGTGATTGTTAGAGCGTTTTGCCAGTGTAATGTTTGTTGACAATCTCGCATCCATGACCAGAAAAGACATTGATGTAGCGTTGGTCGACAATTAGCAAAGAATTCCGCTCAAACCGGTGCTAGGGGCCGTCTTGAACTTACTATGAGGTATGAGCGAAGCTCATTGTTGAAGGCCTCATGGTGACAAGATAAAGCGTTGTTCCTCTGCTTGTTTTACCATGTATTTGTAGAGACTTTGTTTCATGTGCATTTACTCCATACCCTTTCATTCACCATTTATAATAGATATGAACATTTGATATATAAATATGGCGTTACTCGTAAATAGCTTATTACTAAGGGCATTTCTAATCCCCGTTTTTGCGGAAAGGATAAAAAATGCAAAATACTGATAAAAAGTCCAGAAAATCTGGGACGTAACTTACATTCGTTACGTAATATGGGATATCGACAAGATATTCTTCGTGCATCCTTTAAGGTAGTAGACCTAGGTTAAGGGACATAACTCCTAAAAATCATTTGTATGTTTGTTTAAATCATTTTCATAAAAAGGTTCTAAGCTTCTTTTTAACACAGATGTTTTAAGCCTATTTTTCACATCAGTGCTTACAAAGCATTGATGAAACTGACTGCTTCAAACGTCTTACTGATTTAAAGAGTTATCTCCCTTAACCTAGGTCTACTACCTTAAATTAGCTGAGATCTATTGGCCTGGAAATTTTACACACATACTGGCCTCTCACTGATATTGCCGATTTCTACTGAAATTTATGATTCTTAACCAAACCATTCGAGGAGTTTTGAGTTTGAATTTTCTTCCGTAGTGCGACAGTGTTCTACCGACAGATTAGCGGGAGCACCCTTGAGCCATATTTCAAAATTACGTATTGTCCTTTTCTCTCCTTTGAAGATTGTAGTCATGGAGTAAGTAGTCCACCTGTTTTGAGTTTTATTTGTACGTTTATCATACAACAGGAATACGGGACAGATAAAGGGGAGGTTTGTGTACCGATAAAACGATTCAACCGTACCGCTGGACTTTGCTAGTGTCGGTACCAAGTCCGGCTGTCCCGAGGTCCTACGTCGTTTAAGTTTGTCTTTTGCCTTATTTCTGTTTTTCATGTGTTTTTCAGTGGCAGATTGTAGCATGTAAATTGTATTGTTCAGCCATTGTAGATGTTTCCTGTTATCCCCCTTTTTTCATTTCAGATTATTTCAGTTATGGTGTACTTATTCTTGAGAGAATATCCCGTATGGATTCACTGTCATACTTTCAAATTTTTACATTTTATATTTCGTAATTTCGAACTGTTATAGTTCCCACATTTTACTATGCCAAGTCTTTTTTTGCAATTGAGTGCCCTGTTTTTGTTTGCTGGTATATGTTGTAATTGTCTTCTATGAGTCTTTTGAAGAACACTTTGCCAGTTATAATTTTGTGTCTGTTCACGGTAGCATTGCTCGACAATAAGCAATGAAAAAAAAGCGCAAACCGGTGTTAGGGACCGTCTTGAAATAAGTATGAGCAATGCTGCAAAGCTCGTTATTGAAGTGACGGTATTTTTGTGTTATTTGTCGTTGGTCTAATTTACGTCATTCCTTGTATGGCACTCGGTAGATGTCCTTGGTATTGGATTTAGCCTTCTGTTTCGATGTTATTTGGTATTGAGTACTTTTTTTACTACTTTCGAATTATGGCTTTCCAAATCATTTGATTTTGATGCTGCTGATGAGATGTTATTTTTTTAAACACGTGTACAGCATTACGAAATTAACTGTTTTTGTCTTCAACTTCGGTATTTTTGTATTATAGAAAAACAGAAGGGAAACGGGGTATGTGTCAAAGATACGACGACCCAAGGGGGAGTAATAACAACTCAAAACCACCATAAGATCTTCAATGAACGGTGATGAAACCCCACACGCAACGGCAGGTCGGAGTCGGCCCTAAATAAAGAGTAATCAAGTTCAGCGAAATAAACATCATCCTAGACTCCTATTGACATAAAGAAACTAGAAACCATACAAAACACACAAACGCTTAATAAATTTCCTGTCGCCGGATAATTCAGTTGCTGTTATGGTTGAATGGTGATTTCTTCATACTCAATTTTCATAGAGTTGTGATCTCTGTAGTTGTTATTACCTAGGATCAGGTTAAAGGGAAATTTCCAAGGAGCATAGGTATATACAGTTTTAACCTGTTTCGGACAAAGCATTCGTGTGAAGGTGTTCATCTTAACACTTATCTATCAATCCTCTACTGAAAGATAAAGAAAGTGTTCTGCGAGCGTTTTGCTTAAGTCAACCATCTGCATGAATAACTGGTAATGTTAAAATGAAGAAAAATTGTTCGCAATTTTATTTATATGCAGGGAAAATTTATTTACTTAAGTACTTTTCAGTCTTTTTTATAGTCCGAAGCGAAGTTGATGACCATATAGTGTTTCAAGTAATGTTGCCAATTCTAATATTTTGTGACAGCTGGCGGAGAAGCCAGAAAAAAGGCAAATATCCACAGGTGTCATTTGATCTCAGTTTGTCTTATGTAATGATACTGCAGTGTCACAAGTTTTAATCATTTAATATTCGTGGCGCAAAAGAAGTTCCAGGTTGAGGTAGAATGACTGTAATGAAATACAGCACTTTCAAATTTTACGTTGTATAACAACACGTTATTGGATACGGATTCTGTCTTGTTTCCGAATCCTTTTGACTAATTTGTTTACATGTATTTAGTTATTTATGTATTTGTGGATTATAATATTTGACAACTTGATTAATAAAATATGTTTATATCAACACGTTTTTATCTATCTTGTCGATAGCTAAGTCAGGTTCAAATACATGTCGATAGCTAAGTAAAGGAGATACAATGGCCAAGTGTGAATTCATGAAAAAGAATCCACGAGCCGGAGGCGAGTGGATTGTTTATCATGAATTCACACTTGGCCATTGTTTCTCTTACTTAAACCATTGTTGAGACATTTATGTAATCAAGAGATTAAAGGGATTATCGCCTATCTAATTACTGCATTGTTATCTTCGTACTATATATGTCTTTATGAACGAAAGTTCACTCAGTATTAAAGAAGAATTATATGGATGTAGATGTTCTACAAGTTCGATTTTAACCGATATCTTATACTCCGATTAACTTCAATTGTGGTTTATGTATTTTTTCAAACTGAATCGAAAGGGTATTAAATTCAGTAAAAAATGTCGGTGAACCTCTAAACATTATTAAAGAAGAACGAAGAAGAGAGAAAACGTAAGTTTTGTCTACAGTGAAATACTTTCTGCCAATTTTTAACCCCAGGGTAATACATGCACGAGGAAATTGCAGGGGAAGGAAGACGGTAATTTTTTTGCAATATTTGTTTAATTGAGTCACTTTTCCTATTGGTAATAAATTAAAAAAAATAAAAAAAGGAAAGAAACATGATGTTTACTTGTATATAATAAAGAATCCCCCAAAGAAAAGGAAGAAAATTGACAAAAATGACTATTCAATGAGTTGGTCGTATTTGAAACGTCTATTAAATTACTTATTAATAGTCCATCATAAAAAAACTTTTTCAATGGAAACATGAAAAGACTTGATCAAAATTTTTTAAACATTGGCTGATCCATCCCCGTGTAACTAGTGACCTTTTTTT
>MJUU01060096.1:0-10339 GCA_002080025.1 Modiolus philippinarum | reverse complement strand
TAAGTAAACACGAAAAAGTCGGAATATAGTGTAAGCAAATACAGGTTTTTCTCCATTACTTCAACACGACGTGGTTTTGTACATGTAGTTCTTAATATAACCAATATGTATTATTGAAAAGAAAAGATCGAAATTAAATAGAACATTTCCGCGTATTTGTCAGATACATTTTTTGAATCTAGTTGTACTTGAAGGAAATATAAATTATCATGTTGCCAGCTTCTACAACATGTTCAATATAAAACATCACTGTAAGTGGTATAAACTACCCAGTAAAGCGCGGACCATTTGAATTTCAGGGTTGGACTGGGATTTCTGGCCTGGTCTATGCTAAGAAAATCTCTGACACCGGCACCTGGGTTAACAAATAATGTAGCCCTCACGCTATTCATTAGAAAAAAAACTTGCCAAACAAGCAACAAATTTCCTAGCATGCAGTCCAAAACGTTTCCCAACTCGTGTAATAATCCCAACAACCCCCCTCCGAAAATCAAAAAGATCCGTGCCTAACGAAGGTATGCGAACAAACATATTTCGCTTAATCGGACAATCAGTTCGCAGTGAAATGTAGTAAACAAAATATGTTTCCCTCGGGACGTTTTTAAATTTTAAATTGGAGGAAACAATAAAGGGTAAGCCGTGGGTTCTTTAAAAAGAATCCACAGTTAATACAAAAGATGACGTCACAACAATGGTTTAAGCCAGGTTCAATTACATGTCGGCTTTATTGTTGACGAAACCCACACACAACACGGAAATTAATTGCTAATTCCAGTTGTCAGAATCAAGAATCGAGATTGCATTTTTACTAATTATAACTTTATAAGATAATAATGTTCAAAAACATTGTTGTCCTTGTGTTTGTCGTAGATTTCCAACACTATATTGTGACGGAAATAGATAATTGGCAAAAGGCATGAATCGAAAAATCTAATGAGCCATTATTAAAAACGTTTTTGTCAAAACCCGTTATAAATCGAACATTGCTTAAGGGACGACTATTTGATTTTTTTTAATTTTTTTTTTTGGGGGGGGGATGCCTGGGCTTCAGCGATTTTGTAAATAAATAAGTTATTCTTTATCTTGGCACCACTGAAATAATTATTGTTATCCTATTTGTCGTGAAAATAAATAATTCTTTTTTTTTGTTGAAAATGATAATAAGTAATTTTTTGTGATATTCGGTGAAAATAGATAATTTGTTCGGGATTTTCAAAAAATTAAATAAGTTAATAAATAAATTTTCTTGGAAAAATCGCCCAAGTCATCCCCTACATTATACATAAGTGTCACAAGTAAAAGATTTGTTTACGCAAAGAAGACCAATGAAACAGTAAGGGGATGACCGTTTGATTTTCAGGGGGAGGCTTGGGCGATTTTGCCTAGAAAAATTGTTTTATTTCCATGAAAATTTGGAACAAATTATTTATTTACACCAAATGTCACATCAAATTATTTATTTGAAATTGCAACAAAAATTTATCCTTCAATTAGGGTTAAATTATTTATTTTCAGGACAAGAAGGATTAGAATATTAGTTTTCACTAACACCAAGATTAAATTATTCATTTGCAAAATCGCCAACGCCCCCCTCCACCCCACCAGAAAATCAAATGGTCGTCCCATAATGCAAAAAAAACAGTTACGATTTGTGCTTTAGATCTAAATGAATACGGAGAGATAACAAATTACCGAAGTCACTGTAATTTTAATTTCTCATATTCGCATTTGGACGACTTATGTCTCTTCAGTGCAGATAACATCGAGTGTTGTGATGCTACTTACCAGTCTGTTACTTGAGATCATTTATGCCAATTACTTATCACTTGTCACTTAGACATTTATGATGTTTCTATTTCGGAAATAATGAAACACATTTTTGCGACGTCAAGAGGTCATTACCGAACTGGCCGATAACGACTACGATTTAACACTGGGACTTTCATTGGCAGAATGAGGGGTGCCCGCGTTGGGCAGATTCCTTTTTATGTGGTTCAGACTGGCAGTACCCCTTTTCCGTTTTTGTATATTACAGTGATACTCGTTTGTTCTGCTTTCGTCAGTGTTACATATTTGTATATATAATGAGAGGTAAGCATTGCAATGTCTTCAATCCTAATCAATGACTTGGTACTATTTGAGAGTTAAAGAATGTACAATTTACCATTAATTTTAAATGGTCTTGTGAAAGGGTTAAGAAATTACATTTACCAATCACTTACATTGTATCCAACAGCAATTTCACTATCATAATTTCACCATTACTTATGATTATTTGTTCTCTATCAGTTTAAATTCACCTTTTGATTTCTTTATCTGCACTGAGGAGACCCGAGTTGTCGAAAGTAAATCTACAGTTACTTCGGTATTTTATTATTCTAGCTCGCTGTTTGACGGGCACTACGTGTGGAGCAGATCACGATTAGCCATCCCAAGCACATGATGGTAACTCCAGTGTTTGTTGGGGTTCACACTTCTAGTTTTATTATAATAGAAAGAAGTCTTTTTATATGGGATATGTCATATTCAGTTCGTATAAAGTGTGAACCCTATATCCAAAGCAGTTTAAAAAAAATTCTGACGAACTGATAAATGATTATTGTCGCCGGTGGTTTGTTGGCGATTAATGTAAGGATATCCATTGTTTCGTACAAATTTAACCAATATGGATCCCATTATCATATCCTCAAGAATTATAGATAAATGAAACAACAGAAGCTGCATGTACATCTTTCTGGGTTTCCATCTCCAATTTCACGAAAACTGTCATTTCAGTACTAAAAACAAAGAGACGATTTATATTTTAAAAAATTGTCAATTCCGGAATATAGATATTAATATTCTTAAGTGAATGTATTACAGTTAATTCGATACGCGAGAGCTATCGCACCAAGTATACGGACTTTCTAATTAGGCATACCTATCACCGTGGCCGCCTTGTTAATCATGGCTTAAAAATCCGTCTCATACGATAATTAGTCCCTTGGGGAAAAAGTTGAATTTTCGATTCAAACTGTAAATAAATAACAAAATACCAAAATGACTGTTCATATCGTTTCTGGATGAAATTTCTTTTTTTTTACTGGGATGAACATTTTATTTCATTGTCTACATTTCAAAAGCAGCTGCTGCTGAGTTGCTAACGTTTGGTGCTCCTAAAACCGGTTTAACTCACCATTTTTTTTTAATGACTGTACCTAGTAAGGAACATTGTGGTTCCACTTTTTCCGGTAGTTTTGTACCTGCTTTGTCTTTTTACGTTTGGAGTTTGGCTCTGGATAATTCTATTACTAGACATTTTCACCATAAGCCGAAACCGAAACAGAATCCGAGACGGAAACTGAAACCAATTTAACTTGGATAATATTCATCCATGTGTTTCTGTGACATCAAATCATATTTTAATTCGTCATTGAACTATACAATTCATACTTTTACTTAAGAAATAATTAATGGCAGGCATATGGTTATTGGAAATTTAACCATGGGCTGGGCCTTTATATTCGAATCTAACCTAGAGCGTCAGCCATGAATTATTTCGATTCTAATATGACAGAAAATTGAATTTTCCATTCTGGAGCGACCTAAGAGAAGGTGGATTTCCCACCTCCATTGCTGTCTGTGTCTATGACGTCACAATAAACAATCTGACGTTTTCAAACAGATGCAAGTTCAAAATTCAAATCGAAAGCAAAACAATACACATTTTCGTGTTTGAATGGCATGATTTAGTTAAAAAATGTTCTTGACCTTTATTTCCTTCATAAACTAAGACGAACAAAATTAAAAACTTTGTTGTTTTTCACCCCATTTACTCACATTCTGATACTTTTTGCGCATGTGCGAAATATATGGTTATCGAGTACTAATCTGGTTGACGATTAACAAGAGCCATGTTAGAATATCTTTTAATGCTTTTCGACGATGATATATTCATTCAGTAAGAATATCATATTCATTTGTAAAAGCGATAGAGCAGGGCATTATTCAACATTTTTGGTAAATATAAATAAATGAATGAAGAGAGGGTAACATTTTTCAGATTGTTCTTATTTCCAATAAGTCTAAAAAATACACATAAGAGTTTATAAACAAAACACAATAATATATCAATATATAAGAAAAAACTATACGATGATTCAAAATATTAATTTATAAGAAATTTAACAATTTGTAGAATTTTTTAATTCAAATATCGTTTTTGCTTTTTAGTTTCATAAAATTGCAAATTCCACTTTTAATTTGGTCAACTAAAGGGATACTCGTTTTTGTACTTTTCAGTAATCGGTAATTATCTATTGATGAAAATTTAGTATCGTATGATTTTTGGTCCTTTGTCGAAACAAGAAATTTTGATAAATTTGATAAATATTCTAAGGCTAATTTATTTTTAGATGATAAATTAAAAACAAAGCATAACCGTAAAAACCTACAAAGTATTATTATCGTAATTTATCAATCCAAATTCCCAAAATATGTCACTAGTTGGTTAAAAAATTGTGTTAAGCAATTTTTTGGTAAATCCAGTAACTCAGCCGTTAAAAATATTCATTACAATACCCCAAATTAAACAACAGTAATCGTATGCATTAAAAACATTGCGATTTTTGTATTTATTCAATCTCCGACGTAAAGCTAAATATTAATTTACCCTTTTTGAATTATTATTTATGTGTTCAGTCCATGAAATGGTTGCACACTGACTTTGTCTTGGAAACACTTAGAAGCTTTACAACACTGCAAAATATTTGCAAGCGCCGCAATAAGCGCCTCATTACTGCAAAGTTTGTATTTGTCAGTTGCCGATATGTCTAAAAAAAAGATTAGTGTTATGATTTCGGTTTTATAAAGGAAGGTATGTCATCGCTATAATTCACAAATAATATAGGATTTGAAACTTACCCTTGAGGTTCATCCGATTTTAACCTATAGAAATAGGAAAATGTATCTAAAAACATATGGTCTTTTGTCATTTGAATGAAAAAATGACCGTAGAGAGGTGTTGGAAGCTTTATATTTCTGCTTTTGCAGGAGGAGACTTCGTTGTCAAGAATATCAATGCTTTTAAGGTATCTAGAAAAACCGCCATTATTAACTCTACATTATTAAAAGTTGTTAACCTCCTATGAATCATATGATAATGCCGATTGACAGGAATGATTTGACGTAATTGCTGTAAATAAGATAAATTATATTTATTTAAGAAATTTATCAAATGATTATTAATATTTCTTTCAAAGACTTGATTCTAATGGTATAATGCAATAGGCATGTTATTACAGACACCATTTTGAGAGCCTACGTTTTTGAAAACTGGAACAAATTGAGCTATTTTGAAAAGAAAGGAGAAAGTCGATACTTTTAATGCGAATATTAAAAATATGACTAATACAATTAGAAATGAATTGATATCACATTTTCATAAATTTCTCTGCTTATAATGTTAGGAGCCGTTGCTTTTGATACATCTAGTGTCTTGGTTGTTAGAGTACAAATAGGGCTGACATTTAGGAGAAATACTGACAAATTACATCGGGAATGTCTTATAGAATTTTTTTTTTATAGATTTTAATATTTCGTATAGTGTACTCAACGTTTACACGGTTCGAACGAATTTTCGCATTAACAAAACTTAATTGATCTTGGATTATAGCATTTTGATTTTCAACTTGTCTTTGTGCAAAAAGTAGCAACAGGATAAACAGGTGAGTAAATCATGTCTCCTAATACGTAACAATATTTAAAAAAAGACGTGCATATGTAACTGTGGATATAAATGTTAAATTAATTTGTCTGTTATGCCATCGTTATTGTGGCAAAAAATGATTTTAGATACTTGTTATCATCTATTATAACCAGCCTTTCACACTTCTCTACTCATCAATTGAAAGCCATCTTTTCATGATCTAAAATGGCGGTGAAGGGTAGGGCTAAAAGAAAATTGTTTTTCTACAAGCTAGTTATATCTTGGGAGACATGACATGTCAATCCGTACACACAAAGACAAATTGGATATCATGATGCTGTGATAGAAGGAAAACAAATGTTTTTGTTTTGTTTGGTTTGTTTCCATTGATTTATTCACTTTTTTACTTTTTTTGGTCATTTAGGGTTTGCTCTATGGTGTGAGGTTACTCATTTTGTTGAAGACCGTACGGTGACTCCTAGATGCTTTGTTTTGGGTCGTTTCAACCTCGAGATGGGATTTTGTCTCCTTGACATTTACCCCATTTTCTTTCTTTTTCATATTTTGAATACAAAACAGGCTTGACAACTGAACAACGGAAAAAAACTGTAAAAAAATCACTGAATATCTATACAGGTACACTTAAGGAAATTTTTTTTTAATTGTCGAATAATGCGTTGCTCTTTCGCTTAGAAGTAATATTCTTTTTACTGAATCGTCATATGTTCGTCCAAATCAAACTTTATATAATTTCAATATTAATAAAAGTATAATTGTAGTTTTAATATGTTTTATACTTTGCAAGTTAAAATGGTTTAGATAACGGTCTCGGTTTCGGCTTATGGTGAAAATGTCTACTATCCTCAACTAAATTCGGTAGTTAAAGCTACTACGAGCTTGCCCTATCCAGTATATAAAATGATATGCCTCATTTTATTGAAGTGAAATGTACCTTCTTTCCCAAAATTATAAAAAAAAGAAAGTTTATTCAGATAATAATCAGACGGTAAGTAAAATTTGACCCTCGATAGATTTGAAGAAAAAAGGTTTAAGTTGTATAATTGCCGTATAATAACTAGACAGTTTATGCAATTTGTCTATAGAAAGATGACATGCCAAATGTGTGATACAAATTAATTTCAAATGTGTCAACAGTTATAAATATATAGAAAAAATAAAATTATATTTTCAACTTAGTATGAAAAAGAAAGGAAATGGGGTAAATGTCAAGGAGACAACATCCCATATCCAGGTTAAAACGACCCAAGACAAAACATCTAGGGGTCACCATATGGTCTTCAACACAGTGAGGAACCTCACACCATATAGTAAGCCCTAAATGGCCCCGAAAAGGTAAAAAAAGTGAATAAATCAATGGAAACAAACCACATCCAATAACCCAAATATCAAGAAACTAAAATTTTATAAGAAGACAAGGATAAGCCAACATATTCCTGACTTGGGACAGGCGCAAAAATTGCTGTGGGGTTAAACTCGTTTTCTTGGATCCAAACCCTCCCCTATGTGTGGTGAATGGCTAAAAAATAAATACACAAAAAGACTCACAGTAAAAATCAAACTAGAAAAAAGTCCAACTTATCAAGACGAGTACCCTTACAATTAAGTACATAAAACATGAAGACAATACACACAGGTACTGTCCGGACAAATGCTCGCAGTTACTGACAGCTAGCTAAGGACATAATTTCCGTTGACTATGATATCAAGCCTTCTTACATATGAAATTTCAATTGAAATACTTCTAAATAAATTTGGTATAACAACATCATCAATTATGAAAGAAGAACATGATATTGTGCAATGTCAAATACTGCCAATATGAAAAATTGTTTAAATTTAGTTATGGTTTAAAGCATTTAGGAGATGATCAATATTTTTGCCAACAAAAACCAGAAGTAAAGATTTAACAACAATCCTGTATTTATATCCTTTATGAATAAGATTGTTCAACGGATTAATAAGTTTGGAAGGACAATTTTTGAATTTATGCGCTTTGTAAATGATATTGCCATAGAAGTTTTGATGTGAAATGCCTTGATGTATAAGAGCCCTGCATGTAGAACCAAATTTTCTTAATAAGTCAATGTATCTATAATAAAATTTAGAGAATGTTTTTATCAATTTATGACATCCAAACCCTTGATGCAGAAGTTTTTCAGTGAGACAAAGATTTCGGTCGTTGAAGTCAGAAACATTACTACATATCGAACAAGTTGTGAAATGTAGACCCCGTAAGAAGGGGCTAACGGAACATCGCCGTCGAGATGGGGGAAATTGACTATATGGAATGAGAAATCATCCCTTTTATCATAAACCTTAGTATTTAACTCTCCTTGATTTATTGATATATCAAGATCAAGAAAAGGAGTATAATCACTGCTGCTATTGGATTTATTTAAAGTAAGTTCTGCGGGATAAATTTCATCTGTAAATTTAGAAAATTCAGGATTATTTAAAGCCAAATTATCGCCCAAATATCTTTATGTATTGTTAAATTTATCCACTAAATGCTGTTTAGAAGGGTCTTTTTGAATTTTTGCCATGAATTGTGACTCGTAGCAATAAAGAAATAAATCTTCTATGAGAGGTGCACAGTTGGTACCCATAGGAATACCTATTTTTTGCTGATAAACTGTATCACCGAAACGAACAAAAATATTATCAAGAAGAAAATTTAATGCTTTTATCATATCCTGACAAGTCCAGTTGGTATATTTGTCCTGTTTGTATGGTATTTTTCGATGGCAACATTTCAGACTGCACCAAGAAGAAATCCAGAAAAACTTGAGTGGTCGTCAATTTGGCAAATATTTCCTCTGTAAGGTCCTGATCTGATCCAGATTGTATCATTAATCTGTAATAATAGCACTGCAACATTACTTTCAGCAATGTGTTCATGTGCTCTTCCACCAGACATACTCAGTGTTAAAACTATGCGAACGTTGTTTTTAACCAATTCTGACCAACACATGTGATTGTCATCACTTACTCTGATGTCAACAAAGAAGACATACCAGCCAGCAATATCAACAGTAAATACACCTCTACTAGAATCGTACCTTCCACCTTCATTGGTAGTTACCTCGTCAAATTTAATAACCTGATTGTGCTGGACATTCCCGAAAAATTTACTGTTCTGGACTGTAAACATTCGATGAACTAAAAAAGATGAAATGATAAAAATAACTTTCACTGACATATCATCTGAAGAGGGATAAATATTAAGCACCTAAATGGAGAAAAGGGGTCATTATTACATAGATAATGCTTATTTACCACTTTTTCTCTGTTAAATAAATCTCATGTTGTCACTCGGTGAAAATAAACAATATAGCTTCTTTTAATGAAATGTCATAATATTTACATCAATTTTAACATCTGGCTCATTGATAGGAACTTGTTCCGAAACCAACGACATTTAACCTTTGCGTTGTTCGACGCGGGAACAAGGAAGGAATTCATTTCCCATTACCCACAATGCTAATATATTTCAGATTTATGGTACTTTCTAACAATGATCAGATCAAAAACTATTCTTGCTGTTCAGGAACTTTTATTGGCACTTCTAAAAATAAAAAGTTTATATATGCATGACCACCTTCCTTTTCAGATATTTATAGAAGAGTGGGGATACCCCCTTTTAAGTTCATAATGTCTGCATAGAATTGGAAAAAATTCTTTTTTTTTTAAATCGCCGAAATTACTGTGAAGTGCTAAACATTTTTTAATTATTTATTGAAAGACTACAAAGAATAAATGACATGAAAATGTGAAAGACTTGGGTAATTTACACCTTATCATGCAGCACAGCCAATCCTTACTTTACCTATCATTCAATTCCTTGGGTACACAGATAAACAAACCGGTTCCCTTACTGAATTCCTTCCTGTTTACCTATAATTGATATTCGTAACAGCCGATTATTTTTGCTTAAAATTACATCAGTCCGTCCGTTGCATCATTATCCTCTACTCCCCCTGCTGAACTAATGGTTAGATTTTTCTTAAGCTCTCAGCATTATCTATGTGACCTAATGTAGATGTACACTTCAGCCATCACATTATTTGTGTCTACCAATTTTTTATTTGCTCCTGAGCCACTGGAAAGATGTTCATGAAACACATTTACAAGTAAATGCACATGATACAAGTCTCTACAAATACATGCTTAAATCAAGCAATGGAACAACGCTTTTATAGTTGTTCTTCATCTTAAAATCACCATGAGGCCTTCAACAATAAGCTATGCTCATACTTCACAGTCTTTGTGATGTAATGTAAATGTGCACTTCATATAGTAGAATTAGTTTGGTTGATTGTAGGCGTTTTTATTGCAAAACATGGTTTCTCCTTTAAATTTTGAAATGAAAAAAGATTTATGCATTCTTTTGTAAATCATTTATTTCTGGAATCAAATGGGGGAGCGGGGTATATTTAAGTGGGAGTGCTCAAAGTTTTTGAATTTCAGTAGAAATTTGTTTAGAAGTGTTTTATTTGCAAAAGAAGCAAATAGGATTGGAGCTTTGAAAAACTATACTTATCAACAAACTCTTGATAATCACCATTTGCTCTTCCTCAAATCCGCGGAGTAGTTATCTGGTTAGTTATATAGACGTATATTGTAGTCCTTTTA
>MJUU01060095.1:240677-265204 GCA_002080025.1 Modiolus philippinarum | reverse complement strand
ATTTTAGAAAACAAATGGTAACATTTGTGAATATTAATCAGTTTATAGAAATTAGTTTAACATACTTAGAAATCAAATAATGACAAATATATGTGTTTTTGTATTGCGTTAAGACACTCTATCATGGAAAGGGACTTGGAGCGCAATAAAATCGTCTTAACTCACCATTTCTTTTGAAATGCATTGATCACAGTTCCAAGTCAGGACCATTGCGGGTTTTCGTTGGTTTAACACATGCGTTGTCTTTTTTCCCTTTTGATTTTGGCTCATGATGGTCTTTAAGACATAACTTTGTCTTAAGATATGTCTTAGGATCCTAAGTTAGTCTTTGCTAGATTTATCTTAGAACAGGCACCTGCAGTTCTTATCGGATCGTTAATTCTCTTATAACGAGAGTTTACCAATTGAGATGATTTTAAACTATCGAGGCGATTACGAAAGAAAATCCCGTGATTTTGTATGATAAACAAAAAAACCTTGAACGTAGCACATTTTCTCCGTGAAAACAAAAATAGATACGTTTCATTGGTCAAAACAAATTAGATTTTTATTTCTACGCAGAAGAACAAATAATTCGGTCCAGTTTTGAAGTAAAGACTGACTTATGAAAAATAAATTCTTACAGCTATCCCAAGTTTTTTTTCTCACTTATGTAAAAACGGCAGAAGAATGCCGAAGGAACAAGGGAAGCGAAGACTACAAAAATCGAAATCCGAAGACATGGCAAAAACGGCAACAGAGAAAAAACAAGGACGTGAGACAGCTATGACTGAGATTTATCCTATAATGGTCTTAGAAAATGTCTTGTTCCTTAGACATCTTCGATGACAAATACCCTGGAACCTTACTACTAAACTTAACAAAAGAAATAACATAAAATACGTATAAACAAAATAATTTCATATCCTGATTTGTTAATTTTTTTGATAGAAAAATCAAAAATTCGTTTGATCGTAAAATGGAAATATAATAGAAAAGCAAATGTATTAAAAATAAAAATACGTTGGCCTTTCAACATTCTTGATTGATTGACTAATTAGTTAGATTTTAACGTCAAGTCAGCAATATTTCAGCTATATCAGGACGAGAACGAGTTAATCAATTCAAAAAAATTGTAAGTAAAAGAAGAAAGAAATAAAGGTGGAATGGACAACTGGGACAACGAGTTTTAGATTTCCACTGGAAAAGAAGAAAAAAGGGTAGGGGCAGGAAATTTAGCCTTCTATACCAGACTCAGTGACTCTTCTCTCCATAGAAAAATATAGAAGAGATCTTTATACTGCATAGAGCGTTGCGTTTCTCCACACAGTTCGGCCAGGCTTTCCGTATTATGACCTGACTAAACCGTAAAGACAGGGCATTCCACTATCCACAAGGCAGGGACGCGCCCGGTAGCTTTGTATCCCGAGCCCCTGAAAACCAATTCAGGTGCAGGGTCAAAATTCTAAAAATTAAAACTGCCACATAGTAAAAATCTATTTATATATTTTTTGTGAGGATTGCATACTAAAACTATCATTATTCAGTTATTACTGATCTTGATTTGATATGTTGGTATTTTTCAGGTTTAAATGCAGAATATCATGCAATCTGGCTCTGATTTTTGTAATTTTAAGCATCATTTGCTCCTTCAATATTCTCCTGGTGAATGAAAGGATATGGAGTACATGTAAATGCACATGAGACAAAGTCTCTACAAATACATAGTTAAAACAAGCAACGGAACAACGCTTTTATTGTTGTTCTTCATCTTGAAGTCACCATGCCTTTGTTTCTGAAATTTCAGCGACACATTCAGGCATGTCATAAATTTGTGCATCGAACGAAATTGTAGAAAAACTATAGTATGAAACTGCTGTGGAAAATGCTATATTATGCAGCGTTCTCAAATATTGTTTTCAATTATCTTTGTATTATTTATATTGCTTTAAATCACTATCTTCAAAGACTGGATTCATTAAGTATTCTATTACATGTATATCCCTTAAGTATCTGTAAAAGCTGGTTTCACTTGTAGTCGCAGTAATCATAGTCTTTAAAAACTTGTAAATTAATATCTTCTGTATCCTTAATAAATCATGCACAGTCGCATTCATTCTACAGAAGTCACTAAGTTGTAGTTTCCTTGTAAACAAGCATATAAGGCACTGAAAGATCTCCCTTATAAAAAGTTTATTTGCAAGGATACCTGTTCTAAGGTGTCCGAATCTTTTAAACATGTATGGCAACTTTCCTGTGAACTAATTTTGCGAATGTATCAAATCTATTGTAAAATAATTTAACTTTATTTTTAATTTTGGAAATATCCTGATATGTGGAGAAAGACATTTATTGTGCCAATTTCTAAGACTGGAGATAAACAAGGTTGAAGTCTTTCTCTTCAAAATTGCATAATAAAACTATTTAGATCTGTTTGATAAAATATAATGATAATTTATTTTCTTAACAACAACACGGATTTAGAAAAAAAGCAAGTGACCTCTGATAATCTACCTTGTTAACTAAATATCTTTTTCGTAAAAGGTTAAAATTGATGCCTGCTTCCAGAATTGACGTAAAAGCGTTTGGCATCGTATGGCAATACGGATTATTACACAAATTGACGAATAGTAGCGAGGGAAGCAAGTTTTTATAATATCCAAAATATGTACAGTTGATGTCAGTCATCTGTTAAGATTAACAACACATATTCCGATTTTTTAGTCTGTTGATAAGTTAGTAAGACAAGGTGACAGTTTAAGACCTTCTTTATTCAACTGTTTCTTAAATGATATTCATGACGTTTTTAATGAGTATTGCAAACCACTTCAGCTTGAGAACTCTAAGATCTCGAGCTTTAATTTTGCTGATGACTTGATTATGCTTGCTGATTCCCAAAGAGGTGCTTCATAAATACTGCTTTGATTGGCAACCTTCAGTAAATACTACTAAACAAAAAATATGACTTTTAAGAAAAATTATACTATCACTAATACTTCATTTTATGATAATCATGAAAAAGAAAGGAAATGGGGTAAATGTCAAGGAGACAACATCCCATATCCAGGTTAAAACGACCCAAAACAAAGCATCTAGGGTCACCGTACGGTCTTCAACACGGTGAGGAATCTCACACCATATAGCAAACCCTAAATGGCACCAAACAGGTAAAAAAGTGAACAAACCTCTTAGAGGAAGTCAAAGAATTTTCTAGGCTCACTTATATATTGTAATGTTAATCTCAAACGATGTATTCAAGAATTATCGAAAAAAGGACTAAACTACCCTTTTCTTTACGAAAAAATATTCTAAAACTTTGTACAATTACAAATTAATCTGTCATGAAAATTATTTGATACTTTGGATTATCTACCATTATATAGAGCTATGCATAGAACAAAGAATAATTACAGAACGCTTGATTCCCTTTCTTTTGATTATAAAACTTCTTTTGAAAAAATCCACACGAAATATTGTACCATATTTTCAGGAGTTAGGAAAACTGCCTGCAATATCGCAGTTAATTTGGAATTGGGACGTTTCCCTTTATCTTCTTTTATTAAGAAGCAGATTATATTATATTTAACTCGAATAAATACTGATTATATAAATTATATAAATCCACTGGTAAAATAATCTTTCAAAGTCATAAAAAGTGAAATGATGAAGGAATATATTCTTTAGTAAAAAAACATGAATGTAGCATTGCTCGATATCTAGCAATGAATTCCACTCAAACCGCTGCTGGTGGCAGTCTTGAACTTACTATGAGGTATTAGCATAGCTCATTGTTGAAGGCCCCATGGTCACTTCAAGATGAAAAACTACAATAAAAGCGCTGTTCCATTGCTGGGTTTTCTAATGTATTTGAATAGACTTTGACTCGTGTGCATTTACTCCATATCTCTTCATTGCTTACTTGATACACATTTACCATGCATATTCTTCCTGAGTTTGAATTAGATCCTAAAAACTTAATAAATTTACATAAATCTTTTAATAAAATAAATAACTCTAATTAAAAAAAGATTAAACAATAAAAATTGTATGCAAAGCTCCCTAACTGGATTACAGAAATATAAAAAAAATCAATCGAACCGAATTCTGAAATAGGACGTGCACATTTACAAAATGTCACTTAAACTGTGTTAAAGTTTCATGAAATCTACTAAGTGGTTCAGGAGGAGTACGGATTAGGGATGAGTATCAACTTGTAGTGGCCAAGTCACTATTTTGTTATGGGAAACCATCAAAATCAATCAAATCAAATAGAAATGCAAATCTTCATTCTATCTCGGGGTATAGAGTGATAGAGATTTGCTCCAGACAAATGGGGTACCCTACTGTATAAGCAGATATTTAACGTAAAAATGACTAAGATCAACAACTGGTAATATTGGCATAAATGATCAAAATCAAAGTAACACCCACACCTTTGATATATGTATAAACCTTCTATCTAAAACACTGTAGGAGATTTGCTCCGGACAAATGATGTACCAATAATTTTACTGGACTTATGTGATTTATTAGAACAAAATTTTTTAGACAGACAGATAATTGGTAATTAATGCTGTTTATACAGTTTTTTTTATGAATTACTGTATTTTATATTATATAAGCATTATGAGTGGAATATAGTATCTTCCTTTGTTATACATTTCTGGCTCTCACTGGTTTGTTGAACCTTAATCGAAACGATCAATAGTTTATAACAGTTGTAATATTAGAGTTATCCCTCTTCTTATATATATACCTAACTCTCCCTCTGTTATTTTTATGGATTATATGTTCTATTGTGCTGTACCTAATTAATATAATTAGTGAGAAAGGTGAGTGTGTGTGTATGTATGGGTGGACGAATGTGTCTGCGTGTGAAAGTATACATGATTTTGTTATGCCCGAAAGGGCCCTGTGATTAGGCCAATAAAGAATTTGAATTTTGAATTTGAATTTGAATTTGTACCTATTTGACAGCCGACCACCCGCCCGCTATTTTCACCATTTCCCGGTTAAAATAGCCAGGAGTTCCCCCTCATTAACTGTAGTTGAAACATATTGTTGAAATCATATAAAAATATGTAACAGAATTTTTCCAAAATTTCAGTTTTCTGCTTTGGTTTCCATGGCAATCGAAAAATTAACTATCAACTATAACCCCCTTCGGACCAAAATCCCCACTCAAAAATGGGCAGGTGTCCCTTATAATTTAGGTAATGCATATTGCTGAAATCGACACATTCTTGAAAAGAACTGCTACCACCGAAATTCCCAAAAATAATAAGTCTTTTAGGGTTTCAGGAAATGTGCAAAAATTGATTTTTTTTTATTGTAAGGTTTCATTTTGACTCTTATTCTGTGAAGCTTTATTGAGAACTTTGTAAAAGATTTTTGAAAATATAAGTACTTCTCTTTTAAGAAATTTCCCCTTTTTAAAGTTTCAGTCTGATATGACTCTTATAAATGTCTATGATCTGGTACATATGATGACTAACAATCCTGTAAATTTGAAAGATATACGGGTAGGGTTTTCTCAGGACTTGCGTCCATGTATAACACGGTATTCAAATTCCCACAACTCCTACAAAATTCAACAAATCATAATGGCAAGCAAGGAGATATTACCTAGAACATATGGTGAAAAAAATCATGATATCCGAGTAGCGGTTTCTGAGGATTTACGCCTAAGAGAAATTTTGACATACGGTTGGACGGACAGACGTATCAACGGACACATGGACGCAGACCATTAATAAGTACCACAGTCGCGGTTTGGCGACTTACTATCAAGTAACAGAAAATTTAGTTTCTGCAGATGGCCATTTCGACAATTAATACCTCTTCAGTGAAGTTAAAACCATTTTGAAGACTATAAACTGAAAAATGTAAACATGATAGAGAACAAGTAACCAATAGAATCTAAATGGAGAACCCAAAACAGATACGACTTAGATTTCAACAATATGTGCATACGGAAATTTATATACAGTAACTTTAGTTTCAAAATTCATTGAACAAAAATCCATTGTACGTGCACAAATTTTGATGAACGATTACCTTTACCAAAGTTCCTGAAACTGAAAATTATGTATCTTCAACAAAGTTCATTACTCTATTTTTGTTGAAGGCGGTCGCATTATTATAGATGATAATGTTCATCTTGGAAAAAAATGAAACGTTTGATAATTTTATATAATGGTTCAAAGGAACCATATTCATATTTACTTCTATAGTGTTATTAAATGGGTATTTTCATATTAATCCTGTATAATGTCCTCGTACAGTCGTATTGGGTTGAGGTCACCTGTATTGGCCCGAGGCGAAGCCGAGGGTCAATACAGGTGATCGAAACCCAAAACGACTGTACGAGGAAATTATACAGGATTAATATGAAAATACCCATTTTATGACACCTTTATTAACTGATGACTTAAGATTCCAGGCATTATCTTAATCAATCTTAATTACAGGATGCAAATTTCGATATTACAAAGTCAAGGCAATATATAAAAGATTTCTATTGAATTTTCAACTTGTAGTAGAAAAAAAAATATTGAACTATCATGTCGTTTACAAATCCCCTTGATCTGGTGTGGTGTCAGTCGTACAAGCTGAACTTGGATGCGGCTGACGAGTACTATTTTTCTGCTGACAAGTACTACATAACTGTATAGCACAGTGTAATATTTGGAACGTTATCAAAGGAAATCTTCTGGGTTGTGCTGTGTTCATTTTTTATTCTCACTCTCAGTAATATATCAATAGACAAAAGGAAAAAACTTAACATATTCGAGAAAGACACAGAAAACAGAGTGTAATAGGATCTTGCATAAGGACAGATTAAAGATCGGGATATCTTTCACAAGTGTAAGAAATTTCGTCTTTTCTCGAGTGGAGCGTAGCGAAACGAGAGGAAAAGACGTAGAATTTCTTACACGAGTGAAAGATATCCCGATCTTTAATTTTGATCTTATGCAAGATCCTATTTCTTCCGTAAAAAGCGAAAATAAACGTCTGGTAACCTTTACTGTTTGAACAACGTTGTCGCCATTTGAGTATTCTTTACATTGTGACGTCTGATGTTTTATGACGTTAAGTCATGGTTACGATTGTTGTATCACAAAAATTAACACGTCTGGTTGGTCATTTACCGGTGTGAGATGAGGTCGCGAGCATCGATCTCACATGGGTCATCTCCCACTGTAAACCACTATTTACGGAAGAATAACTAAACCAATATGGCCGATTCATTTATACAGGGCATTTACAGGGCATTTGCCCTGTATAAATTCTATGTGCCAAAAACTTCCGGTTATATTAAATGGGCAAATTACACTGTATTTTAAGTCATCAGTTAATAAAATTCAAATATTGATCGTCATAAAAACTAACATAGACATTGTGACAATTTAAAACAATTAAAATTATACAATTAAGAGAACAAAATACGACAGTGTAGTTAATTTAAGTCATGCAAATGGCCAGTATCTTCGGTATTTTGTTATTCGACAACTTATCTATCCCCAATTCAATCAAAAACACCAATCATTTGAAAGTCTAGAAATCAAACGATTTGAAAAAGCTGACAAAACAAATCATACCTATGGGCATATATTAGCTTAGGATAGAGCGAAAATTCTGTAGTTTTAAAATTTTTAGTATTGTAGGAAAAAAACCAGAACAATCTGACTGCATAATTATTATTTTACGACATGACGAAATTCCACAAAAAAAAAAAAAAAAAACAAACAAATATTTTTTAATGGACGTTCAACTACATATAAAACTGGTCAGGTTTAAACAACTGAGTTTCACGGGTGCTAATATAATATCAACCAATGCAAAATATCATAACAAAAGATTTTTAAAATCTGACAAACATACACAAACATTTGAAAAAGCTACTGTTTCACGGTGTATTTAAAAACACTTCATGTAATATTGTGAAAACTTTTACAAATTGGACATGCAAAGGAATTTGTATTTCATTTTGCAGTTTTAACAAATACTTATATAAACTAGAGGGTCACATGAGCCTGTATCGCTCACCTGGTGACTGGTTTTATTCATTGTCACCAATAGATCACCCATTCATACTATAAATCAGTTCACCAGATGTTACATTTTCATTCTTGGATGAGGTACAAACTAAAAATCACAAACTTTGGGAGGGATCACCCAAAGACAATTGCAACCAAGTTTGGTTCCAATTGGCTCAGTAGGTTCAGAGGAGAAGACATATCTAATTTTTGTAAATTTTGTTGAAACTAAGGAGTATCTCCCTCATGCAAAGCTCTGTCCTTAGCTGATATTGTTTTCCTATTAAGATCATATTTGGTAATTTGTTCTCTATCAGTTTTTAAACATCTTTGACATTATGGTCTTCCACATGTTTAGATTTTATCTGCACTGAAGAGACATAAGTTGTCGAAATGCGCATATGAAGAATCAAAATTCACAGTAACTTCGGTATTTAGTTATTTGTTACCACTGGGTCGATGCCACTGCTGGTGGACTGTTAGTCCCCGAGGGTATTCACCAGCCCAGTAGTCAGTACTTCGGTGCTGACCCGAAAGCCGATTCTATCTTTTAAAACCATACAATATCTAATTTTTGTAAATTTTGTTGAAACTAAGGTGTATCTCCCTCATGCAAAGCTCTGTTCTTAGCTGAAATTGGTTTCCTATTTAGATCATATTTGATAATTTGTTCTCTATCAGTTTTTAAACATCTTTGACATTATGGTCCTCCATATGTTTAGATTTTATCTGCACTGAAGAGACATAAGTTGTCGAAATGCGCATATACAGAATCAAAATTCACAGTAACTTCGGTATTTAGTTATTTGAATGCATTTCCCATAGAGTCCCTATGTTAAACTATGTTCCCTACTGGCGGTCATCTTGAATGAGGTATAAACATTACAATCACAAACTTTGAAGGGAAACATCTAAAGACTATTGTAACCAAATTTGGTTCCAATTGGCTCAGTGGGTTCAGAGGAGACGACGTTTGTATGCATTTCCCATAGGGACAATATGTTAAACTGTGCTCCAGGCTGGCAGCCATATTGGATGAGATACGAACGTAAAAAACACAAACTTTAAAGGGGACCACCCAAGGACTATTGTGACCAAGTTTGGTTCAGTTTGACTTGGTAGTTTCAGATAAAAAGATCTTTGAATACATTTTCCATAGGGTCGTATGTTCAACTATGTCCCGGGCTGGCGACCATCTTGGATGAAGTACGAACATAAAAATCACAAACTTTAAAGGGGACCATCCAAAGACTACTGTGGCAAAATTTGGTCCCCATTGGCTACGTGGTTTCAGAGGAGAAGATCTTTGAATGCATTTCCCATAGGGTCCTATGTTAAACTATCTTCCCCGCTGGTGGCCATCTTGGATGAGATGCAAACCTGCTGGACATATGTAGAAATTGTAGTTCCGGAAAACCTCAACACTTCTGCAATTCACATTTAACCTTTATCTCAAACAGTTTTTGAAATGAAAGTAAAAACTTTAAAAAATTGTGAAAATTCAAAGAAAAAGCGGCAATAACTCCTATGTGGGTGTCAGATTTTCTTTAAAATTGCAGGACATGTACATCTTACTCTGCTGACCATTTTTGTTCTAAAAATTTCACTTCTATCTTCTACCATTTTCAATATATAAGACTAAAAGGAACGAAAAACTGAAATTTTTACGGAAAAGGGGCAATAACTCCAAGACGGGTAAACGGATATTCTTCAAAATTGCAGGGCAGGTAGATCTCATCATGCTGATCATTTTTATTCCGTCAGAATTTTGATATCTGTAATGCTTTTTGAGTAATTTGCAAAAAATGGCAATTTACCCCTATGTTCTATTTTTAGTAACAGCAGCCATGTTGTTTGGTCTACGGTCATAAAAATCACAAACTTGAAAGAGCATACCCTGGTGATGATTCAGGCCAAGTGTAGATAGTATTGGTCTAGTAGTTTCAGAGGAGAAGATCTTTGAATAAAAGTTAACGGACGGACGGACGACGGACGCCGAGTGATGGCAAAAGCTCACATGGCCTTTGGCCAGGTGAGCTAAAAATTCCGAGTTGCTGCAACATTTTGCATAATATCGACTTTTCGATATTTTATTCAAGAATTTTCTTCATCAATAATTGCCTTTTAGAAAGGTTATATCATTTCAAGAGTTGATCAGAATCAAAAAAGCTTTGGTAACCCTCAATTTAAATGTCATTTCATAGCGGTAGTGCAACGCTTACAGATAATGAAAAATATAGAAATTTTAAGAGCTGTATTCGAGTATATCAAAACTTCTAAACGATTTATTATAGTATGATTAAACTTCGAGCTTATCTACATGATTGTATAGTCCACACACACACACACACACACACACACACACACACACAACTGAAGACACTCTGCGTTTCTATCCTTTGTGTAATTTATTTTTTCTGTCTTTTTATATTCATTGCTCTAAAAATATTTATGTGTACTTTATTAATGAACTTGCATGCCTACATATTATTGTAATATACTATATTTATGGAGAAGACGATCTAAGTTGGATTATATTGTGTCTTATCCATTTTCCTGTAATGAAATGAGTTTAAAGTAAATGTCATTTCAGGGGAATGAAGAAATTCTAGTGTTTAAACTGCTTCTTGTAGTTTTGCAGTGTCGGAGATTAAGAAAATGCTCCAGCAAATGTTTCCAGAATTTTTAGATGCACAATTGATTAGCATTACTATTTTGGCGTCTTTCCTTCAATACTGAATGTGTGGAAGTGAAATCCATTGAGAGAGGGACGAAGCTGTATTGTATATATCTAAACATTTAAGTAATCTTGGAAACCAAACAGGTAAACATCATCCCCAGTGTAGTTTTATTTGCATTCAAAGAAAGACTTTCTATGATTTACGTGTTTGTTATCAAAGTAAAAAAAATGTGATCCCTTTGGTTAATTGTTCTCTTATAGACTTTATACATTTTTCGATTATTGATTTTCCATACGTTTTGATTTTTTATACACTGAAGAGACGGCCATCTGCAGAAACTGAAATATGAATTTAGTTATTATGATTTTACATTTTCATCATATTGACGAAATGATTTTCTCCCAGTATCAAGTTAGTTATATATGGACAAAGGAAGATAATTTAAATTTCAATATCAAGAGGGGCTTATATATAAGATTTGACTGTAAATCCCGAGAGTATTCACCAACGCAGCAGCCTGTACTGATCTGTACTTCGGTCCTGGGCCGAACAGCGATTCATTTGGAATCTAACAATATCTGAAAAAAAAAATGCTTAAAAATAAAGAGTATCTCTCTCATAGCTCTGTCCTTAGCTGATATTGGCTTTCCTATTTAGCCCCTTTTGGCTATTTGATCTCTTATCATCTTTACACATATATCGGTTTATGGATTTCCAAATATTTTGATATGGTCTGCACCAAAAAGACATAAGTTGTTTCCTATGGCCATATGCAGAAACTAAATTTACATTAACTTCTGTATTTTTTGGGTATCTTCCCTTAGACCATATACAACTTACTGGTACATGCATGGAGATAAACGACAAATGTGTCTTACTGATATAATCCTTACATACAGTAGGACTACAAGATGAAGAACAACATTGCTTGTTTTACCTTGTTTTCTAAAAACTTCGTTTCATGTGCATTTATTCTATACCCTTTCACAGTTAATTTATATCAAAGTGGTCAGGCTTAAATCAATTATTTTTTTTGACTGACAAAATTTTGGGAATATTTGAATTAGCAAATGTGAAACCAATATTTGAAAAGCACTAAGCTCAATATGGGATTGAATGGCAACTTTGGATAAATTTATAAGGAACCGTTTATTGGAAAAGACAAAATACGACACTGCAATAAATTTAGGTAATACAGATGGACATTTCGACAACTTATGCTTTTCAGTGCAAAAAAGCAATTTGGAAGTCTGAAATCAAATATGTGCAAAAGATGACAAAACAAATAATCCTATTAGGCTGTCTCAGCTAAATACAGAGCTTTTTATTAGGTGACGGGCAATCCGTACTTTTTATGAACAATGACGAAAGAGAGAGTACTCTAACTGTATAATATAACTTTTGTGTATGGCCATAGAATGTTTGCAAGCTTATAAATGGACGTTTGGTTTCTTATTGCTCTTATAATGATGACAAAACATTTCAATACAATGCAAAATATCATAATAAACACATTTATCAAATTTGACAAACATTTAAAATAAGACAAGAAGATGGACAATTCAAAAAGCAAATGTTTCACAATTTATTTATAACCACTTTCAAAATTTAAAATGTGAACACTTTTCAAAATAGAAAAATGTAAAAAAAATGTTTTTTTTTTAATTGTTCAGTTTTATAAACGTTTTGCATATTTTTTTCTGTTACTTTATTTACAAATTGGAGTCTTCTTCAACAATTTTCCAGCATTAATCTATGGAAGAAATGGTAAGTTTAATTTCAAACGTTCTTCTAGAAGAATGAAGGAATGTAAGGTGGTTTTGATTATGGGGCTGGTGATTAGTGATTGCTCCTTGAGGCACGTGTGCGGCAAAACGAAATTGAATTTTATTTCTGCTATTAATATATCTGCAGTGTTGGAGATTAAGGATAATGTTCCAGCAAATGTTTCCAGGTTTTCTAGATCCACATTTGATTAGCATAACTATTATTGTACCTATAGTTTTGTAATTTATTACTTTTACTAATAGTTCATCAGTGTTGGAAATTAAGGATAATGTTCCAGCAAACGTCTCCAGGTTTTCTAGATCCACAATTGATCAGCATAACTATTAGTGAACATTTAGTTTTGTATTTTGGTGCCGTTTCTTCAATACTAAAGATGTGGAAGGAAACACTTTTGCGAGAGGAATATTTTGATAAAATTGAATTGCATGTGTTTAAACATTTCTGCAATTTTGGTATTCAGTGGTGTCAATTTCTTATCCGGTGTTTCAAATAAAGAAACAGATATGGAGTAAATGTACACGGGACAAAATCCTACAAATACATGGCAAGACCAAGCAAACCTGTTCATTGTTGTTCTTCATCTTGAAGCAAACACTCCTACCTCATAGTACGTTCAAGACGGCCCCTATCACCGGTTTGAGTGAAATTCACTTGCTTAATGTTGATCAACGCTACATCCATGCATCTTAACTTTTGGTCATGTATGCGGGGTCATCGACAAACATAACATATCGGGCAAAGCATTCTTACAAACACTGTCACCCGTTGCACGAAAAGGGAACTAATACACAAAACGACATGTAAACGATCACAGGGTACTCATCGAGTTGATTAAAAAAAACCTGGCAAATGAAATCGGGAGATGTGGGCAATATATACACAGATAGCCAGAAAAAAGTTTAATTTACAAATCAAGAAAGCCAAATGAATAAGTATACCATAACTGACGAAATAAAAAGAGCATACACCTCAAGCACGGGTAATCTTGTTAGAGACTCCACACTGCACAAGAGATAACGTCCACCGCAAAGAACAAATAAAGGGATATAGAGTAAACGTACATGAGACAAAATCCCTACAAGTATAAAAACTGTTGTGTTTTGTTTTCTCCGTTTTTTGTATTTAATCCATTGGACCGATGTCACTGCTGGTGGACCACAGGTCCTCGAGGGTATTCACCAGTCCAATAGTCAGACTTGTCTGACATGAAAATTTACCTAGCGATTTAAAGAAATTTACTGTTTTATCAAAATTCTAACCCCTCCAAAATACTATGGTTTCATTCCGTGTATGTCGGATGTCTTTAGTCCTGGATTTGGCTTCCTTTTTCGATATTTTTGGTAATTAATACTTCTTTGGCACATTCCCCGTTTCCCTTCTTTTTTCTATTTTTATTTTGACGATTTTTGGATTATGGCTTTCCATATTATTTGATTTAAATGCTGCTGATGAGAGGTTACTTCTTGAAACACGTGTACACCATACGAAATTTACTGTTTAATATGCAACTCCGGTATTTTTGTATTGTGAATTACGTATTTTAATAGAATAATTAAAAAAAAACATTACATGCTTTTCATTTAAATCTCATTTGTTATCGGTTTCTCTCAAACTTTATGTATTTTTCGATCATTGATTTTCCAGATGTTTTGATTAGATCTGTACTGGTAAATAATTGTCGAAATGTCGATCTGTAGAAACTAAATATACAGTAACTTCATTATTCACTGGTAAATAATTTAATTTATAGTAACTTCAGTATTCACTGGTAAATAATTGTCGAAATATCGATCTGTAGAAACTAAATTTACAGTAAGTTCAATATTCACTAGTGAATAATTGTAGAAATATCGATCCGTAGAAACTAAATTTACACTGTAACTTCAGTATTCACTGGTAAATAATTGTCGAAATGTCGATTTGTAGAAACTAAACTTACAGTTATTTCAGAATTCACCTGTAAATAATCGTCGAAATGTCGATCTGTAAAAACTTAATTTACAGTAACTTCAATATTTTGTTATTATGTTATTTATTCATTATTCACAATATCGATATAATTGATGTACCGAAGAATAATCATTACATGCAGTAGGACCAAAGACCCATTCTTAAAGGATTATCCCCTATTCAACTGATGAATGTCAGACTTTAATTTGGGAATGTTAGCATAAGTAAATATGAAAAAAATATTTGACAAGTATTATGCTCATTGTCAGCTAATCCACACACATACACCTCTTCATAAAGATAGGTTTGTACCGCTTGTCAGTTTCTCCACTAGCAACTATTGCTACCCTGAATTCCTTTCGATACATATCTTGATCGTTGTATACGATTTATATCTTTGATTTTTTTAAGTTGTGAGAATTTATTGTCCTTGTCCGGCGTCTTTTATTATTGAGGTTGTTGATCTTTAGGAGTTACCATTTCTAAAAAAGTAAGTGTGAATTATTTGATGTTGCAGATTACGTCATGCTGATTCCAATAACAATGTTGTATTGTTTTAAGTTGTATAATGATATGGGATGAAATCTTAAACAAAAAATGTATTAATTTTTTCGAATAAATTGTGTAAGTAAAACAGAAGCTCAATGTGTTCTTTGCTGGAATTATCCAGGAAAAGCATCTCTTAATAATTTCCTTCAGTAGAATTTTCGGCTGTTTTGTTAACTTCAACTGAAAAGTTGTTGTCCCTAATTTCAATAGAAGCTACTTTTTTATGCCATTCTCCTGTAGCTTCTAGTCCTATATAAAATGACACACTTTTTCCATCGTTTTCAGAATTCAGTTTACTCTCTGCAATATAAGTCGTCTGAACAACCCGAATCGTTGTGCATTTTCCCAATTTTTCCAAATGTCGAAAAACCCAAAGTCTCCTGTTGTCAGCAGTAACCCATTTTCCATTCCTTTTCATGACAGATATTAAAGGTATGTCTTCAATTAAACAATTTCCATCCATTATATTATCAAGGGTTCCTCCAACTAATCTTCCACATCTGAAGCGATTGTTAATTCTATTCTGGCTGAAATAGATCTCAGACGGTTTTAGGTATAAAGAGGCGTTAAAGTCAGTCCATTTCAATGTAATTTTTTCCCTCGGGTAAAAAAAGTGATCATAGTTATATATAAATGAACATATCAATATATGCATCAAAGGGCGATGGGATTTTTCTGATTTCCTTAAAGTACTTTTACTTTCACTATATTCGTTTATCAATTACTTTTTTCATGTAAATGTTAATTGTTTGTGAAAGATATCTATACTCAAGGTGGTTAAACAAAAGTAAATATAGGGACTAACGTACTCAGGAATAAGAGACCGATATCATCCCCCAAGGGTCGGCGTAAATCTTCGGACTGCTCAATCAAATTATGTCATATGGATAAAAGCGGGAAAACTGATACATGAAGTTCTCATCCCAGTTGTCCAGTATTTCGATGCTGGACCGAAAACCTACCATTTAAAAATCTAAAGCTGTCTCCTTGGCAGACAGTAGCCATTAGATCATTTGTGCTGTATCAGCTCGTTCGTAAGATTTGAATTTAGTGCGTTCAATGTTTGATTTTGATCTTCTCGGAAAATGCAAAAATTGTCGCAATGAGTATTTGAGGGAATTAAAATCAATTACAATTTGATATTTTGTTTTTTCATAGGTAGAATATTTAGGAAAAGGGAAATAGTCTTCTTTATACATATGAATTGACCTATTTTTCAAATTATGGTAAAAATTTCAACGTAAATGATACGCTTTGGATAAGTTTTTTTCTCATAAAAGCACATTGAGATGCCTATTTATCGGTTTTATAATGCGAGAGTTACGACTTGAATTGAGTATAATAAATACACATCTTGCTTATCAGAGGAAATAGATTATGATACATTCTGGAGTTTTATTATCTATCAGAAAAGAAATTCATATTGGAAAGCAAATGTGAAAAAGCATACAATATAAAAAAAAATTATTCTCTAAAAGTATTGTTGAATTGTCTTATCATATGTACAGAACCCTTTTAATCAGAAAAGAAATTACTTCCGAAATGACTTTTCAATCAAAGAAAAGGAATTGATACTGAACTTTCAAAGAAAATTCTTCAGCAAATAAGAGAAAACATTTAATCTGGAGGGCAAATGCAATAATTATGTCTCTCCCCACTCAAGGGGAGACATATTATTTTTTATATTATCTTTTCCGTCTAACGTCCGTCAGTACATCCGTCCGTCCGTCCGTCAGTTCGCCCGTCCGTCGCAAAGTTTGTGGACGCCAATTCTCCTTTATCTTTCATGTGATTTCAACCAAACTTCACAGGATTGTTGACCATCATGCTTAGTTATGCATATAGATCGGCTAACTTTTGTTGGAGTAACACCCCTTTTTAGCTCACCTGGCTATAGCCAGGTTTAGCCTTTGCCATCACTTGGCGTCCGTCCGTCCGTCGTTCGTCCGTTGTCGGTCCGCTCGTCATCCGTTAGAGATTTTTTTTTCAAAAATCTTCTCATCTGAAACTACTAGGCCAATTTAAATTAAACTTGGCCTGGATCATTACCAGGGTATGTAGTTTCAGGATTGTATCCGAGGAGTCTGAAAACGAAACAACATGACCGATGTTACTAAAAATAGAACAAAAGGTGAATTGCAGTTTTTGGCCAATAACTGAAAAACCGTTAAAATATAGCAAATCTGATATGAGATAAAATCGTTCAGAATAAATTCTATCTGCCTTGCAATTTTGAAGAAAACAGGAAAACCCGTCTCGGAGTAACAGTCCCTTTTCCGTAAAATTTTCAAAATTTATGCATTTTTAATTTTTTATTTTAAAAACTGTAAGAAATAAAGGTGAAGTGTAAATTGGAAAAATGTTCAGCATATCAAGATCTACCAATTCTGAAATTTTAAAGAAAATCGAAAAGCCTTTGTAGGATTTATTGTCTGTTTTTCACCATTTTTGCTCTCATACCATATGGATTATGGGTTATTTCCCTTTAAATTCTGTTTTCAAATGTTCTTTGAATAACTTTTCTCTTTTAAATTCTAGAGAAATTTCTTGCTATCAGTTCATTAAAAACATTTATTCCTTCTATAATCAGGAGCAAAAAAGGGGGTTTTGTACAAATTTTTACTTTTTTACACAAATATTTTCGTAATCTTCACCTTATTTCACATCATAATAACTTTCGTATATAGCATTTAGACTATATTGTATACAGTGTATTTTCTTACCAAGCAAATATGTTGCCTACAATTGTAATGCAGCATCTTCTAGGCTTCATAGCCTGCCTAGACTGTTGCAATACATGTAACAAAGTCCTAAATGAGCAGTTGGTGTTCTGTATTCATTTTACATCTTGAGAAACACCAAATGGATTCGAACCGTACATGGCATGACTGATACTTATGAGGTGCTGACTAAGTATTGTTACTTCATCCAACATGACCACCTGCGGGGAACTTGATTTATTACTGCACCCTATGGAAAGAGCATACAAAGAATTTCATCTGAAACAATTGGGGTAGGTAGAACAAAACTTAATCACAATGTATCTTAGATGGTCCCCTTAAAAATGGTGTCCTTCAAATGAGACCCTTTAATATTATAGTGTTTTTAAATGGGTATTTTCATATTAATCATGTATTATGTCCAAGTAGAGTCATTTTGGGTTGAGGTCACCTGTTTTGGCCCGAGGCGAAGCCGAGGGCCAATACAGGTGATCGAAATCCATTACGATTGTACGAGGACATTATACAGGATTTATACGAAAATACCCATTTTATGACACCTTTATTAACTGATGACTTAAAATTACAGGCATTTTCTTTTCCAATCTTACAGACTGTATATGCAAATTTCATTTTTACCAAGTCAAGACAGTATAAAACAGATTTCTATTGAATTTTCAATTTTTAGAAAATTAAAAATATTGCCCTATCATGTTGTTTACAAATCCCCTTGATGGCACAATTGTCTCGTCAAGGTTGTGTCCCGTGATACTGAAACGGGATGCAGCGGTCGAGTACTATTTTTCAGCTGACAAGTAAAATGTAAAGTTTTATGTATAGCACAGTGATATTATTTTGAATGTAATCAAAGGAATTCTTCTGAGTGTCCTGTGTTTATCTTTATTTGTATGTGATTAAAATCAATAGTAAAAAAGTTTTAACATATGTGAGAAAATCATACAGAAAACAGAGCATAACTAAACCAATATGGCCGATTTATTTATACAGGGCATCTGTCCTGTATAGATTTTTATACAGGGCAAATGCCTTATATAAATTCTACGTGCCAAGAACTTGACCGGTTATATTAAATGGCCAAATCACACTGTATTTTAAGTCATCAGTTAATAAAGAAGTTTATTTGAGACTTAATGTATTGGCCATGGTCCAGGTGACCTCTTGTTTACTAAGAATTATGCCAAATTAAGTTTGCGGACGCCAATTCCCCTACAACCTCGGATTTGGGCCAAAACTTCACAGGATTGTTGGCCATCAATTATGATGGATGCAGTTGAAGACTCTGCCAGAATGTGGGCGAAGAAGGAAAAAGAAGATGTGGAGACATTGTCAGACTGGATCAGGTCGATTAAGTCATTAATCATGAATCGTATCCGGCGCTTGAAAACATCTATGAAAACTAGAACGCCCAGCATATTTGATGATCCTGTTGTTGCTAAAACATTGACAAACCTCCAGGAAAAATACGTCATAGAACCTGCAGACAATGCTTCTAACAATATTGTGTTTGTATGCAAGAAACACTATTTAGACTGTCCTGTTCAGGAGATGGGTATTGACACTTCATCTGGCAATCCTACTTATTCCCCAACTACATTATCAAGGGACGAGATAATCACAAATCACACTTCTGTGTTAGCATCATTCGGTATCAAAGTTGATGAGAACATCAGTTATCTCCCTTATATTTACTGGGTGCCTAAGCTTCACAAGAATCCCTTCAAACAGAGATTCATTGCAGGATCTGCCATATGCACCACTAAGCCATTATCCAAACTCCTTACCACTTTACTGACTGCAGTTAGAGATGGTCTAAAAAGCTACTGCGAAAAAGCCTTTTCACGAGCGGCGTGAATCAGATGTGGATTCTTAAAAATTCCAAAGATCTCCTTGAACAGCTCTCCTCAAACAGTCTGACATACTGCAATAGCATTCAAACTTTTGATTTTTCGACGCTTTATACAACTCTTCCCCATAATAAGCTTAAAACAGTAATTTCCGATCTGATACATCAATGCTTCTGTACCAAAATGGGAGAACGCAGGTATTCCTACCTGGTAATAGGAAAAGATAAAACATATTTTGTAAAGAACCACACTGAGTCAAACAAGAAATACAGTAAAAATGACGTGATTAATATGCTTGAATTTTTGATCGACAACATTTTTGTTGAATGTGGAGGCCGTGTTTTTCAACAGATAATAGGGATTCCTATGGGAACAAATTGTGCGCCACTTATAGCTGACCTTTTCCTTTTTTTCGTATGAAGCAAAGTTTTTACAAGGGCTGATACAACAGAAACAAAAACAACTAGCCCAGACTTATAATTTCAGCTTCAGATATATAGACGATGTACTTTCTCTTAACCCAAGATTTAAAGAAAATTTACAACGTATCTACCCCAATGAACTTGAAATTAAAGAGACAACCCGATTCTGCTTCATACCTTGACCTTTTGTTATACATTGACGAACATGGACGTCTGAAATCTAGATTATATGACAAACGTGATGATTTTGACTTTCCATTTGTGAACTTTCCCTTTCTCTGCAGCAATATACCTGCATCCCCAGCATATGGAGTATATATTTCACAATTAATTCGTTACTGTAGAGCGTGCAGTATATACGGGGACTTTGTGGAAAGAGCAAAAGCACTGTCACAAAAACTGCTGAGTCAGGGATATGTTCAGCCTTTGTTACTTTCGTCCCTTCAGAAATTCTATGGCCGTCACCACGACATCATAGATAGATATGAAATGTCAGTGTCATAAATAAAAACGACATTTTCAACTAGATTCGCGTCTTCCCGGATTTGACATTACCGGTTTTGACTTTACCCTGGATTGACCCACTGACAGTGTGACGGATGCTGTGCACAGAGCAGGACATGCGTACCCTTCCGGAGCACCTGATGTCACTCTTGTTTATTGAGAGTTCACACTGTTAGTGCTTTAGTTTTTTGTGTTTTATATGTAATGTTCGTGTGTTTTGTGGGCATGTGGTGTCTTTGGTCTTCCGTCTTTTGGTGTTCTTGCTTTTGCCTTGTCTCTGGACTTTGATTTGTGTAATCTTGTGCTTTGTTCCTTCGGTATTCTACTGCCGTTGTTGTGTAGTTGTGCATATTGTCTCCCCGGGTTGATAGTCCATTTTTTGTGGGAGTGATGCCCCCTTTATAACTAAGAATTTTCCTTGATTAAGTTTGTGGAAGCTAATTCCTCCACATCTTTCATAGGATTTCAACCAAACTTTACAGGATTGATGACCTTCATGCGACAGTAGAGAGGTATACAGTTATATCAATTACATGCTCTTGGTATGTTAATGAAAAAATCCATCAAAATGTGTCTTTTAGAGGTAACATTTTTTCTTTAGCAAGAGAAGAACGAAAACCAATGCGAGTAAAACGCATGTTTAGTCTGTAAAAATCGAAATTTCATAAAAAAAACAGGAACACTCACGACAAAGTAACAACAGGGTAATGTCGTTTTGTGCAATTTATTTACCGCATAGTTTTTTTTCATTTTTTTAATTCTTGATTCCTTCGAAAGGACACAAACAACTCTTTTTAACCTATAGCTAGCACCCATGCTTTTAGACAATTTTAATGTCACTTGAAATGAGGAGAAACCGATAGGGACAGGACATTTGCCATCAATACAACCCAAGTGAACCTGTTATTTTTATTGAGAAGTATAGAAGTGATCCTTATTTTCATGTTGCGTAGTAGTTCGCCAAAATTTATTTTACAATGGTTTGATTTCTGTATTAATACTCGACTACCACTCAAAGATATGGTATTTCCATCCGGGGAAGTGTTCAGCAGCTCTGTAGACAGAGATTCTGAATCCAGATTTAATTTCGGGATGGCGATTGTGTGGTTTATATATTAACTAGAATCGAGAGATTATACTAAATACTTTAATCAGGTTTGAGATGATTGGTTTGAGACTTAACTGTAGAAAAGACAGCACAATAGACCTCTTTTCATTATTTTAATTTTTTTTTTGGTAGTCTTTTTTTTTTAAAAAACAAGAATGTTAATTAAGGGTAATTACAGATTTGTCAGTAGCCGAAATCAAAAGGGCAAAAGGACAAAAAATTGCAAACCATTGGGAAAATTGTAAACCGTGAATGTCCTGACATTCTACACGCATTTAAAATAATGTTGGGCTAAACAGGTTTAATAGCGCACTAAACCTCCCCTTCCATTGCTTTGGTGTCTGGCAGATGCTATTGAAAGATCGTAAACGTTAATCGCAGTATAAGTAAATGACAAAATACCGAAGTTACTGTGAATTTCGTTTCTGTATATGCGCATTTAGACAACTTCAGTGCAGATAAAATCATAACTTTTGGAAATCCATAAACCAAAATATGTGTTAAAGCTGATAGAGAACAAATTACTAATAGGATATAAAAAGGAAAGCCAAAATCAGCTAAGGACAGAACTATGCAGGCGTGAGATACTCCTTAGCTTTTAACACTTTATCAAATTTTGTATGCAAGTTTTCAAATAAAATCGGTTTTTACATTTTAGACCTAAACTTCATCCTTTCCCAAAGGGGACTGGTATCTGTTGAAGAATTATCGACTAGCAGACCGTATAAAAAAGTACGTACTTTTCCTTTTGTATCTGAGTATTATCTCAGAAAGGGTGCAGCCATAACATGTTGGATAGTGAAAGTGAAAGTGTGACTATCTGATCAAAGGCCTATTCTTGTCATTCTTTACAATAATATATAATTCAGGAAATCTGGATAAAAAATACTCATAGTTTCTCATTCTCTCTCTTATACTATCCGAAATTCAGATTTTCTGAAATTCAAATTTATAAAATTTAACTGAAAAGTTTGACAATACGAATGTAGAATTATTCTGTTGAACCTGTATTCTAGATTTATTTTGTTTTTCTTTATCAAATCAAATCAAATATTTTATTGTCATAAAACTGGCAAACAAGTTTGTGACAATTTAAAAAAATATATAAAACTAAACAAGCATGTGGTAAGGAAACTTGAAATAACTGAGTTATGAGTCCACTGTCCTCGGTTCTAATTACCATTTTATAAAGGATACTATTTTTCTACTTTCTTTGATGTTGATGGGTAAAGCAAAAATTTGATTTCTCTTTTTTTTTCATTTTCAGGAAAAGTATTGAACTAATATAGCATCTTCAGATATAATGTTGTTAAAAATTCTGAACGTAAAGTACAATTTTTCTTACAATATTATAAAAGGTGTAGTTGGGCACCCAAAATATTGCATTTCTGGCATAGTCTATTTTCTCTTGGTATCCTTAATTCCTTTTTTTTCAAAAGTTTTCCTGTTTCAAATTTTGTTTAAGATTTTTATGCTAAGAATGATTGCTAGTATTATCTATGTTTCAATTTTTGTTCATAAACTCTTTTGTAAGAATTTAATAAAATGTATTTTGAAACTTTTTTCATTGTGAATATATCTGACTTTTACCGTTTAAACCCTCTAAATTATCTAGTTCTTAATTAATTTCCCTTTCGATATCTATATGTGTAGTAAGTATAGCATCCTGAAAAGACCTTTTTTTGTCAATGACAATATTTCATGTAACAAGGCGTTCTCACTTACCTGTCTGGTGTCAACTCCTTGTTACCGAAAAAAAAGACTAATCCAAGAACAATGAAAACATCGGAAAACAAAGAAACAAAGACATAACATATTAAGGAGGTTTGCTCCTCATGTTTTGGGATTTTGGTCAGATTTTCGGAATCCTCTGGTTTTATCCATCTAAAAGCATTATAATTTTTTGCCCATTGACCCCCTTATTTTTTTCCATAATTTCATTTTACACATCTTTATGAGCATTTTGTAAAAAATTCATTGAATTCTATTTATTCTGTCACATTCATTCATGGTCAGACATTGTTAATGTCAATCCTATGAAAAATCAGAGGAGTTTCCCGCCAAATTTTCAATCACTTAAATCTCAAAAACTAGATCATCAACCTATCATTCTTTTTCACTTAAATTGTTTCTTTTTTAATTTTCTAACAAAAAATCATGTTTATTTGAAATCCTATTTATTTTCAAATTGAGTAGCGAATATTTATTTTCAAATTGAGTAGCGAACCCCCTTAAGTAGGGCAAAGATAAGAAAAATGAATAACAAAATACCGGAAGCTACTGTCAATTTAGATTCTGCATATGCGCAGTTCGACAACTTATGTCTCTTCAGTACAGATCAAATCAAAACATTTGGAAATCCATACACAAAAATATGTGTAAAAGCTGATAGAGAACACATTACCAATAGGATCTAAAAAGAAAAGCCAAAATCATACAGCTAAGGACAGAGCTATGCAAGAGGAAGATACTCCATAGATTTGAACAAAATTTTCTGAAATTTAGATATTTCATGTTTTCAAATAAAATCGCTTTTCGGAAGAGACACACACACATACAACGATGCACAACACGGACCCAATAAAAACCATGGGTGAGATTGTGAGAATTTAGTAATCTAGTGAATAATAATAAATTTGAATTTTTATTCTAAATGATATCTACCAAATTCGTTTCGTGGAGCTAAGATAGAACATGTTTTACGAGTTCCTTGGATAAATTTACACATTCAAATATGAAGTTCTTCCAAACATGTTTTATCTATAAAAGAGAGAAAATCAGACTCTTTTCCAGTGATTGGGAGTAATAACAAAATTACCGAATAGAACGTTGTTAAGCTCTGTGAATAGAACGTTGTTAAACTCTGTGAATAGAACGTTGTTAAACTCGGTGAATAGAACGTTGTTAAGCTCTGTGAATAGA
>MJUU01060095.1:203257-240267 GCA_002080025.1 Modiolus philippinarum | reverse complement strand
CATTAGCAAAAAGAAGGCATGGAGAACATACAGTAAAAGGGACACAACCATTTTTAATTTTAAGATATTCATCAAACGTTCACAGTTGTCTTTCTTTCAGTACAACGAGTGCATTTAATTTCTTTGAATCCTTGACTAAAGGCAATGGAATTTTTTTAACAACATCACAAAAATGGTAGACGATGAGGCTTGTAATATTTTCCAGATATACGTTGTGAAAATGCGCATATGCAGACACTAAATTCACAGTAACATCGGTATTTTGTTCTATGCCACTGCTGGTGGACTGTTAGCCTAAGGGTATCCACCAAACCAATAGCCAGTACTTTGTTGCCGGTCGTCCGAAAACCAATTTTATTAGAAAACATGCAGTATCGAAATTTTAGAAAATTTTGTTAAAATTTAAGGAGTATCTCCCTCTTGCATAGCTCTGTCCTTAGCTGATTTTGGCTTTCCTTTTTAGATCATGTTGGTAATTTGTTCTTTATCAGCTTTTACACCTATTTCGGTTAATGGATTTTCAAATATTTTGATTTTATATGCACTGAAGAGAATTAGTTGTCAAAATGTATCACATATGCAGAAACTAAATTCACAGTAACTTCGGTATTTTATTATTTATTTAACATTCAGCGGCTTGGTCTAAAGCAAGTATCAATTGATATTTAAAAATTATTTCGTAATAATACATGACTAATATACAAGCAAACATTATCTGAAGCCAACACTATTGAGACAGGAACATGAACAAACTGAAATAAGATCACCCTTGCCAAACACATATATTGACTGCATCCCTCAGGGCGTCCTAATTCTACTATGCAATTTTGAATAAAAACAAAATTTCACTTGGCATTAAAGAAACACGTCGGACATTCTATATAAAATTCAAAGCGCATTGTGATGATTACAAAATTTTGTGTATGTCTTCATATCCTTGAGTGGTAACAAACACTAGCAAATCAACACTGAACCTCTGACTTGAAAACCAGCTTACAGAGCAACTGCTGCGACGGTTACTCTGTATCTAGGAAAACATTAAAACTACCAGAAAATGGTTAATGTAAGATGGAAATGAAAGTTACTTAGTCCGTTGATAGTCATAAAGATTTCAGTATATTTTCGATTATTGTATGAAATTTCATGAACTCCATCATCGATAATTTATTAAAAACTTATTCAATGCAAATAACCAAGGGAGAACGGCACAATGATAGTAATATATTGTCAACTGACTAACGTGTTTTTGCTATGATCAGTTTAACAGTGCACGAAAAAGGCATGATATGAAAAAAAATCTATAATCTATTGTAGAGGCATCCAAAAACAACAACAACAAAAAAACCAACCCCCCCCCCCCCCCCNAAAAAAAAAAAAAAAAACAACAACAACAACAACAACAAAAAAAACAAAAAAACAAAAAAAAACAACAAAAAAACTGATTTACAGTGCTGTATTTAATAAAACTGTAGATCCTTCTATGCTTCTTCTTAAACACAATGTTGTTCACAAGTGGGAATTAAAATTTTCATTTTTCAAGGTTCAGATAGATTGACCCATTCAGCTTCTTGAAAGAACTTGGTAACAAGTTGAATCGGGCAATGAATCAATAAGAATTGTTCTAACGGATCTTAGTGAGAGAACGATGTGTATTTTTGTAGTTTAAGCATACGAATCTTAAAAAGACTTCCGAAATACATGAACAAAAAAAAATTTACAGAAATCAAAGCCCATAGACATGGGCAAAAACGGGAACACGAAAAAACAAAAACACAACTCAAAGAAGTGAGACAGCCACGAGGCACGGAAATAAAAAGACGACATTAACGTTAATTGGACAAAATTAGAAACGTGGAAAAACATCAAAGTATTCTAAATAACAGAGTCGTTACTTCATATTGCAGTTAAAGTGAACAATGCCACAAAATTAAATTTAAAGTTGATACCTGGCACTATTAGTCCCATTTGATACAAACGAATAAAAAAAGAGAAATGGGAAAAATAAACCAAAACATGGCAATTCAGAAGTAACACAATGCAAACAACACAACAAGGAAAAAACCAAAACATGGCAATTCAGAAGTAACACAATGCAAACAACACAACAAGGGAAAAACCAAAACATGGCAATTCAGAAGTAACACAATACAAACAACACAACAAGGACAATTAAACAAACGGCAAAAAGATCCCGACCAAAAAGGTATGCAAAATTACGACATAAAATATATATTGATGAAAAGTCAAATCGAGGAATAGACTTGTAAGAAAAGGGAATATCATATCTGTGATGAACCAGCATTAAGTATCAGGAAATTTCATATAAACCAAAAGGTTGTGCTTATATTTAAATTCTGATGCAGTAAGAATACATTTATGTCGCCTTTTGCGTTGCGGTATTTTTCTGTCATTGTTTTCATTAAGAATCAATTGTCGGGGACAAAATAAAATTAGGCTATCTCATGACAAAGTTACCTACTTTGAGTATATTTTATCTTTATGTACTGTGCATGGAATCAGTGCCAAGGACATGTTCTAAACTGTGTGTGTAAAGCCGAACAATTATTGTACCATTGACTTGTTTATTCATGTTCATTCAAAAATTTTGTGTTTTAAACCCAGTTTAATTTAAGGCAATGAAAAAGATGCCTTTGGCATGCATGGGAAATGTGCATTGGTTCACAAAACTCGAATGCATCCATTATGTAAAATAATTGGTTATTTACAATCACTGGCTTGGTGTCTCTGCTAAAAGATTGTCAGTCGTCACGGCTATTCTTCAGTGCAGTTGTCCAGTGCTCCGGTGCTGGTGCAAAAGCCGATTCAATTTGGAAAATTGCAATACCTAAATACAAGAACGTTTTATAATGCAAGAGGCCCTCAAGAGCCTGTATCGCTCACCAGGACCATGGCTGACATAGATAAAAGGCATTCCCAATAGGATTCAATGTTAAACTATGTTCCCTGCTGTAGGACACCTTGGATTGGATGAAGACATGCTAAACGAAAATTTTAGGGGCCACCAGAGGAATTTTGTGATCAAGTTTAGTTCTAATTGGATTAGTGGTTTGAATGCCTTAGCTCTTGGAACCCAATATAATCTATCTTAATGCTGGCAGCCATATTTGATGAGGTGTGGTCCTCCCGGAAACCTTTATTGGAAGGTACCATCAAAGTACCATTGTGTTCTAAGTTGTTTCATAAAGGATCTTTAAATGGGTTTGGATACGTTATCCAATTCAACCAATTCAACGCCACCTTTCAAAAATAATTTGGGTATTGGTTTCCCTTGTAATCTAGGTAACAATTATTGCCGAAATAAATTCAATACATTACAAGCTCCTTTCAAAAATTATTTTGGTGGTACCCTTATTAACTAGTATTTAAATATTTCTTAAAACAAAGCATAACATCTGGCAGAATACTTTTTTTTCTAAAATTACAGACTTTTTGTTGGTTTCCATGGCAACCGAAAGCTCCACCATCCAAACCATAACAGAACACCATTACACAAATAAGGCAGGGGTTCCCCTTATAATCAAGGTAAAACATGTATTAAAACATTCAGAGTCCCCCTTTAAAAATGGACAGTGGTTCCCCATGTTATATACATGTAGTATACACATTGCCGACATTAAAAATAAAATATCAAGTAGAACACTTTTTGTCTCTAAAATTTCAGTTTTCTGGTCTAGTTTTCATGGGAAATGAGAGCTCTTCATCCATTACAACCCATATAAGACCACAATTCAAATAAATATTCGGGCAGGGAGGGGTTCCCTTTAAAATCAATAGGTCCAATGTAAAAACTATGCTGTCATCTGGGATGAGGTACGGACCTGCGGAATATCTTTTTTGGATGGGACCATCTCAGGACCATGTGACTAAGTATGGTTCTAATCTAATTTGAACTAGTAATTTCTGTAAAAAAGATCTTTGAAAGTCTTTTCCATGGGTTCCAATGTAAAAACTTTGTTTCTGCTGGTGGCCATCTTGGATCTGGATACCTTTTTTGGATGGGACTATCTGAGGACTATCTAAAGGGTCCAATGTTAAAACTATGATACTTTTTTGGAAGGGAATATCTGATTGGGCTGGTAGTTTCTGAGAAGATCTTTGAATCTTTTCCATACGGTCAAATGTTAAAACTATGTTCCCGCAGGCGGCCATCTTGGATGCAGTACGGACCTGCTAGATACCTTATTAGTAAAGTACCATCTTAGGACCATTGTGACTAGGTTTGGTCATTATTTGGTTTGGTACTCTCTGACAAGAAGCTCTTTGAATGTCTTTTCCATAGGGTCCAATTTTAAAACCGTTTCCCGCTGGCGGTCATCTAGGATGAGGTACGGCCTTGCCGGATACAATTTTTGAAGTGGACCACCGAAAAGGCTGAATTTAAAATATATTCGGTATATTTAGCAATTCTTCGGGATTATCCAAAATATGTTTAGATTAAGAAATAATTCATGGCAGGTATATTGTTATTGGAAATTTAACCATGGGCTGGGCCTTTATATTCGATTTTAACCCAGAGCGTTAGCGAGCGGTTAAATTTACGAATATAAAGGCCCAGCCCATGGTTAAATGACAATAACCATATGCCTGCCATGAATTATTTCGGTTCTAATATGACAGAAAATTGAATTTTCCATTCTGAAGCGACCTAAGAGAAGGCGGATTTCCCCGACTCCATTGCTGTCTTTGTTTATGACGTCGCAATACACAATCTGATATTTTTAAACAGATGCAAGTTCCAAATTCAAATCATAATCAAAACAATACACATTTACGTGTCTCTATGTCCTGATTTAGTTAAAACTGTTCTTGACCTTTATTTCCTTCAAAAACTAAGACGAACAAGATTGAAAACATAGTTGTATTACATCCCGTTTACTATTATTCCCGATTCCATTTGCGCATGTGCGAAATATATGGTTATCGAGTATTATACTGGTTGACGATTTACTAGAGCCATGTTAGAATTCAAAACATTTGGAAGACCAACAAATCACATGTCTGCAAATCGTCCATTTTGCTAAAGCCACATGTTGATCCGCCAATAAGGACAAGCAAGTTGGATGTGCTGCAATGATTGAATGCCTATATTTCGACAAACTATTTTGTATGAGGCTAATTGCTCTTCTCTTCAAGAAATTTAAAATGTAAAAATGGGGTGGGGGAAACTGGTCACATTAATTTATTCCAGCTTATGTTTTACCAAAAAATATGGGGTTTCAACCTCAAGAATTCCTCTGTACCCGTAACTGAACAAAGCATTGTTAAAATTAGATTCTTGACCATTTCTTTGAACAGTTTTAATACAAAAAAGTATAACATTTCAAATATTAATATCAACAAAAATAAAACATATATAAAAACAATCATAACTTAATGGTGATATTTATGTCGCAATTATAGTCAAATACCCCAAATGATAGTATCATTTGTTAGTTGAGATTAACGGTAGTTGCAGCAACCACTGTCACTAAAGGTATCTTGCAATAACTTTGGAGGTACCCTTCTTTTCTCTCATAACGTTCTCGAACTCCTCTAATTGGTCATCTGTGAATTTGTTCTTCCAATCACCAACGATACCTTCAATAAAATAAAATCAAAGCATTTAAAATACAATGTTAATAAATTGAAGGATTGCATACAAAACAGAAAATGGTTAAAATGGGATTGTAAACGAATAATAGAGGATATCGGGAAATTGAGAGTGGCGGTGATCCAAGAGTGGACAGAAAGGATAAATATCACCGAGACGTCCATCCGCGATGTTATCACACAAACTAAGGATGTAGCAAGGTGAAATTTGAAGAAAAAACTGCGATTTTATATTGTTACTATCAATTGGGGAAAAAACATTCATTTTATAAAGGAACACATTTATCTAAAAATATTAAAAGATCATGGACCCTGTTTTCAAGATATTTTACATTTCAAAATGTTGAGAAAAGGCTTCCTTGGAGTTTTACTTTATTATATTTGTTACTTTCACATGGAAGGAAAATTTACTATCTAACGAAATCTTTTATACAGAACTTCCATTAGCTTCTTAAGCCTTTGATGAATAGAAAATTGTGTGTTATGGGGCAAAATATTTTACAAAGGAATAAGAAATCTGAATAACTTATAGGCAAATTTCAAAAACCTCACCTTACTACATCCTTACGAACATGTATCCCAAATGAAATAAGACGATAGCTTAGTAAATGTTTTTGAGCAAACAATACACCTGTAAAATCAGCCCGATTAATCAATCAAAGGTTGAGTACTTACAAAAACTCCGACTCGCAGTATCTACATGATGTTTCGTTCTCTCTCATGCAAAGCTCTGTTCTTGGCTTTGTTTTTTACCATGTATTTTTAGAGACTTTGTCTCATGTGCATTTACTCCATATCCTTTTATTCACCATTTACGTTTAGGTCTTTTTGGTTATTTGTTTTCCTTTAGATCTTTAATATCTTTTGATTCTGTTTGAGTTTTAATCTGCAGAGCTAAAGTTTACTGAAATTTCGTGTTTTACAGATTATATTAATATTGTAACCATTCAATTTCTTGTATTTTTATCAGAATTGATATATGTCTGCAGATCTAAACTGCTTATTAAGTAAAAAAATGATTGTAGTGACTTCTTGGTGAATATCAATAATGAAAACATTGTCACATTGACGGCTTGCCAAAAATGTTCTGTGTAAGATTGTGTTTCCCCGATTCATTCGAATGTTATAATACGGATTTTCCTTACTGGTCTCTTCCTTTGATCAATTCGGACTTTTGTTGTCACTTTTATTTATTACGTATGAAAAAGGATTTCAGCATGTGAACATTTACTCCGTTTTCATCGCTTAAAGATTAATGGAAAATCTAAGCTAGTACATTCTCAATAAATGCAAGATTCTGTGACTGTAAAAACCCATTTTATTTGTGGTTTATGTTTATCTCACTGTTTACCAAAGTAAAAACTTTCCAAACGTTTTTTTAAAATAAGCATCCTTTACTCTTATTGCTATAGAAAGCACAAAACAGTACTAGTAATTAAAAAACCCTCAAAACTATAATTGTTTTCAAATATATAAACAAAATTTACCTTTTCTGAAATAAGGATCTGTGCCATCATTACTAATAGCTTTAAATTTGTATCCAACACTTTTCAGCTTTTTCTCCTTGAAATTTTCAAACTGCACACTTTTGACAATTTGATGAATTGTATCATCTGTGGTGTCTAATTCTAGGAATTCAGCAATCTTCTTAACTTCTTTGAAGCAGTCCTGTGACATAAGAATGTTAAATAATCGTGTAAAAGTTGTGAAATATCTTTGAAATTCTGATAATATATAATAAATGTCGTTCGTTTGATCAGTATAAAACAACGGCAATAAAATACCGAAGGAACAAGGGAAGTAATTATTACAAAAATTAAAGTCCAAATACATGGCAAAAACGGGAACACGGAAAAACAAGGAAGTGAAACGAAAAGAAAAGACGATATTCAGAACTAAGGCATAAAAATATAACATATTTATAAGATATTAACATCGGATGTTCTAACTCCAAACTCCTATATAATTTTAAAAACTTCGGTGGGCAAATGATGCCATTATATCGAGATTTTACTGTGTGTTTTTTTGGGGGGGGGTTTGAAAACCAAAAAAGTAAGAAGAGACAAAACAACAAACCTAAAAGACTTGAAATAAACAAGCAAAGGACATGACTTGCAAAGTAGAAATAAGTGATAAACAATTAATGCTAGAGAAAATGCTAATATTTTTGAAGTTCTGTTACAACTTCATGTTCAAGAAGTCATGTATTTTGGCATTCTTTTTTGATCTTATTGTAGAAAAATTATACTATTACACATGTAATGTTTACAAAAATACATACTTTGTGTAAATCTTCATAATACACAAACAAGACTGGATAGCCTTCATGTTCAAGTTTCTCCCAACCTTTCACATGGTCAAACCAAGATCCATAACCGACTGAAAATAAATGATAACAAGTTTTTAAAATTCATTAACTATTTGATATAATCGTTTTACGATTGAAAACCGATGCAACGAACTGTTTTGAATTTTGAGTGTTGCACAATGATTGTGTGTCATTAATTTTTCCATTCCTAGATACTTATCAATTGTCTATTTATTGTAAGGATACAGCTGTGTATACTTTTCAGCATTCCTCGAAACTTCAAGATAAAACGGGCCAAATTTAAGGATATTTGTTAAACGATAAAAACTTAAGATTCAAGTATGGATTTCCAAATGTTTTGATTTGATCTTCACTGAAGACATAAAACTGTTGAAGAAGGTTGAAGGCTAAATTTCCTGCCCCTACCCATTTCTCCCATTTTCCAGTGGCAATCATAACTCGTCATCCCAGATGTCCTTTTCTTTTACAGATATTTTTTTTCTTAATCGATTAACTTAAACTCTGATCAAGTTAATCAATCTTGCTGAAAAGACACAATGAAAACTTTTCAGGTTAATGGAAAATTTGGACTACGTAACGTAGATTTATTAACAATGCTTACTTAATCCGGTCTGAAACAGTTTCAGGAAATTTTCCCATGATCCTTTGTAAGAAGTCCACCGGTCATCCAGTTTGCGCATGAAAGCGTATGTTGAAACAGCAATGTCTTTCGGATTTCTTACACCATACACTATTTTGCTTTTCTTTTGCAAAAATGGCTTTGGAATGAAACCATTTGACATATGCGACTGGAGAACTCGAGGTGATGGAAGCTCGTCCAGTTTTTCTACTCCATTGAGTTCTAAATTTGCCGTATCAAACACGCGGTCTAAGACTTCTGTTTGGTTACTTATTAATAGGGAGACAATATCCCATATCCATAAGGTACCTAAAATGATAATTATATATTTGTTAAACTTTATTGAAAACTATTTAACCCATTAGGGTTATAGCAAAGACATTTAAATAATGATAACAAATATGAACAAATAAAACAAAAAGAAAAAGTAAGACAGTATCATTCTGATACTATTCCTTGGTTCTAATGACTGCTGTATATAAGATACCACTGTTTTATTATCTTCGGGTGTTGACGGATTAAGAATAAGAACAAGTTTGTCTAATTGGTTTAGTAAATTATAATGTGTTATATTACACTGATAGTAATCTAAAAATTGCTTTCGACATGAAGAATTAATTTTACAGTTGAAAAAGAAGTGGAACTCATCCTCTATGACGTTACAAAGAGTTCAAGTTTTACATAGTCTTCGACATCTTGAAATGTTTTTATTACCTCCCTTCTTCAATTAAAAACATATGGTCACTAACTCTGAATTTAGTTATAAGTCTTCGAATCTCTTTTTTTTTATGTGAAAGGTAAAATTCGGGCATGTTTTTCGTGGTTTTGAAAAAAATGATAATGAAAGTTTTTATTTTCCTCTTTTAGATTATTTTTTCATTAATTGATGAACGATAATAATTTGTGACAGAATTTTTTATATGACATTTTAAAATTTTTGGTTTGTTTTTCTGTTTTACATTCACTTAGATCTTTTAATTCAAAGTTTATTTCTTCTGTAATGCTAGATGCATATGAAACCAGGAGTAAATACCATCAGAGTGTGACTTTATGATAAATTAATAGTTACTTCGGTATTCCACTGGACCGATGCCTCTGCTGGTATATTGTTAGTCCCCGATGATGTTCACAAACCAAGTAGTCAGTACTACTGTGCAAACCCGAAAACCGATTTAACTTTGAAACTTATAATGTCTTAATTTAAGAAAATTTCGCTTTAAACTAAGGAATATCATCCTCTGAGATAGCTATGTCCTTAGCTGATTTCGGCCTTTCATTTAGATCTTTTTTATTATTTGTTCTCTATCAGATTTACGAATATTCGTTTTATGGTCTCCAAATGTTTTGTTTTTGATCTGCACTGAAGAGACACAAGTTGTCACAATGACCATATGCTGAAGCTTAACCTACAGTAAATTCGGTATTTTTGTATATTGTGATTGTGATTAATTTTTGAAGCAAACGTAAACTATTTTTAATAGAAAATCTTTTTGAAATGCATTTCAGTATTTTTTGTATATGCACAACGAAGCTAGTTATCTGCCAAACTTTATCAACATAAACATTTGATTACGATGTACTTTTCTCCCAAGTTATCTGTCTGGTTCATTAGATAACAGTGTAAATTACAAATGAACCTTGAAACTAATTTGTAAAATTTATATTTGCAAGTGTAAATAATTTTTTGATGTTTTTGGCATTTTTCCATTGATTGAAAATATTTCTGATTCAAAATTTATATTTGGTTCACACAGCAAAGAAATGTCTCCAGACGAGGTTTCGGGGTGGGATGTAATAGCTCTTTATCAATGTTTTAAAGTTTCGTTTAAAATTAATACGGAAATTGACAAAAATGGCAAATATAAGCTTTTCAAACCCTTTTCAGAATGCTGACGTATAAAATTAAAATATTTGGAAGACAAAAATCCAAAAATGTCAAAAGATTAATTACATTTAAAACTAACCTGATTTAGGAAAAGTACACACTAAGACATCATCTTCCCTTGTCTCCCAGCTTTGTAATTCCTTCAAATGATGTGGCTTAGCTGCCATTACTTGTGGGAAATAATGCCCATCTTGAACCCAGAGGCTGAACTTTTCGTGACCTCCATCTTCAAATTCTTGCAACGACATTGTATTCATTTTATCTGAAATAATTTGAAGTAAATTATATTTGGTGTTTAATAATAATTCTTTACCATTGATATTTATATCAATTTAATTCTATGTTTTCTCTTTTTATTTGAATGTCATATTTCAATAAAAATTATATAAAGATAAATGGCAAATGCAATTCTTTTGATATTATAAAAAATAATTCTCTTCAAATGCATATATATATATATATATATATATACATATTTTCAGAAAAAAAAATTAAAATATTTTTTTCTTTAATTTCATATACATAAATGCTAAAATTACCTAATCAAAATATAATTATAAGATAAGTTAATTTCTATAAATATTCATTAAGAAATTTTCTGTAATGTTTAATAAATGTGTAAAATTGTCGAAAAATCGTTCAATCATTTAAAAAGATATCTGATAAAATATTCAACGAAAATTGTAGATATATAAGAATACAAAGATAAGACTGGTACATTAAAATTAAACTATGATAATTTAAAATGTATTAAACTAAATTAATTTAAATAAAATATCTATTAAGTTACCTTAAATTTTCATATAAGATCTAGCTGTATCTTCCAATTTGTATAATCATTCGTAGGGACGGTTGCCTTATATACCAAAATTTTCCCATGTGATCTAGGACTTGGCCAATTTTTGTCTGCCGCACTTAACCACCTGGAGACGAAAAAATATATAACACAGGTATGCAATTTTCAAACTTAAAGACCGCCTCCCCTGCCCCAGAAATATCAAAGTATTTCATACGATCCAGGATATCAACATAACATAAAGGGGTTAGACTACTGAGTGAACCTGATTAATGTCAATCAGTTCGTGATAGAATATAGTACGAAAGCAAATATTTATATTTTTAAAGAAATCATGGGACTTAACATATGATGGATGAGAAATGGACACCAGACTTGTTGTAATTGATTATCAGATATCGGTATCGTAATTTCGGCTGCAAGATAAAATCATCAAAACACAAAAAAAAAACATCAATACACATAAATCGATTTTCATATTTTAATGATATTTTTTTACAGTGTGTTACAAAATTAACATTACTAGTAAGGAATCGCCATGATATAGGCTAAAATGAGCATTATGCATATTTCAAAAAGCCATCCATCATGCACATGGCTTATTCTATTGTAGCATAAAATAAGGATACTGTGGGCAAAACCATAAACATCCAGGGAGCAATACCTTACAAAATGCAACCCTGCAGGTACCTTTGCAAAGGAGAAAACAACGCCCTATGGAAGGATAAACCAAATGGTAACAGTAATACAGGAAAACAATTAAATACTGCAAAAGTAATAACTTCCAAATCTAGAAATGACTCATTATTTTGTCAAAGGTAAAAAAGCAAGGAAAAGAAGGGACTGGGCATATTTAGAATCACCAAGAAAATAATTGTTACAAGAAATACATGTAAGTTATAAGATGCACCCGCGTGATATATATGCAAAGGCAAAAATCATGCGGTTGATATTTATTGCTGCATTAACGTAAATAAAACTGCAAATGAAAAAAATAATATTTTTGTTTATAAATCTCGAGCAATACGCTAGAATATATACGGTTGGGCATAAATATGGAATATTTGTATTTTCTGAGCCAAAGGTTAATGCTCGAACGAGTGTGAATGAAAGTATAATATTTTGCTTTATACTGTGAAGTACGAAAGTTTGATTCTACGAATCTTTCAGACTACTCCTTCAACCCGTTCTGAAACCCACTTTTTGGTGAAAATGGGACATTTTTTAAATCAAATATTGTGCGTACAAATATTTTTAAAAAAAGCAATTTTCGATTCCAATCGTGTTCAAGAATAATTTAAGTGATAATTTAAGTGATTTTTAAAAGGATAATTTGGATTTTTGGAAACAAACAGCCCTTAAATATCTCATGCATTCGCAAAAAAAATATTCCATATTTATGACCAAGAGTATATAGCGAGTGTTGAGAAACTTCCGACTTGTACAAGTGCAGGCAGTACACATGTACCAAATACACGCGAGATAAAAACTGATAGACCGTGGGGTCTGAAATATGCAGACTGTATTCTACTCCTCGTTTTGTTGTTACTGATGAAACTTCAAGCAAATTATACCCTTCACTCTTCTATCCTAAACGCATATGAACACACATGTACGAATAATGCAAATGGATGTTAGCTCCACGTTTCCTAGAAAAAAATCTGAGTGATATTCGCGGAATTTCATAACCACAATCATCTGCGTGTGGTATAGTAGTATAATAATGGTAAAAATATAAAAACAAAGCAAACTCAGACATTACTGTTTTTATTTGACAACAACGAAATTCAGTGTTCTATGAAATTTGAAGGAAGATTTTGGAGTTGTTACTTTTCCATGTGCTACCGATAAATAAGCAATACAATAAGATTTATTTTCTTTTTTTACGCCTCAATTTCTTTAACTGTGCATTGGCAGATCCAGAGGGTCTGTGGGTTGAACCCCGCCCATTTGTTCTTGGGAAAAACTTTTTTTAATTTCTTGCAGAAGTTAGCCAAAATTGTCAGAAAATTACAAAAACAGTCTACAGGAACCAAATTTTTCTTCAACCCTATTGGCACCCCTTTTTCAAAAGCTGGATCCGCAGATGTTGTGACTGCAACTAAACATAGCCTTCGTATCATGTTCTTTCCTTTGTTTGATTCTTAGAAGCGTCACCCATATTTAAGGGGTACATGCTACAAATTTCCATTTGCGTACAAGAGGGAATCTTCCCTAGCCGTTCATCAGAAGAGTTGAGCGGTCCGTTATCCTTAGATAGCGAAGGTGTGCGATGTTAATTCAACTTAATGTTAATCGACAGCTGGGAATTACACGTGGGGAATTAAGAAATATATATATATATACATGGGCATTCAGTGCAAAGACGTGTATGATAAAAAAGGAAAGATTGTCCGAGGAGGCTGAACTATACACGGGGTCACTTCAGATGGAATTGGGTACAGATCTGCTGCTAGCATTTTGAAAATGCACCTCCCCCTTTTCATAATGTACCCTGAACCAAATATCGACCCATTCATATAGTAAATAACCCAATCGTATAGTCAAATGTGTAATTGGAGTAAGAAAACCGCTAATTTCACTGCAGGAATTTACTTAAAACATCAAATAATGATAAAAAAAAACTCATTATACATGTAGTTACAGCAACCAGTAGGGATTCTGGCCTGGCATTTATAGTCAAATTATGATCCATTGATATACATGTCAAAAATTACTACCTATTCACATAGTTGACAACTGCAAAGAACAGACCTCAATATAATTAGAGACCCCCGGGTATCTAGACTGTAGTTTACTCCTTAATTTGTATCAATTTGTAGACCTTCTAATGAATCACCCCATCAATGCGTATAAAGATCCACGAAAACACATTCAAAAAGATTTTGAAAGGTGCATCTTCGCTCCCGCATTTTTCGGAATTATTTTTAAGGGATGTTCGTGAATTTTCATAATACAAAGCCACACTTTTCCGCGTTTGGGATAGTAAGTGGTTTGAAAGGGGTGCAAAAATGATAACAAAACAAATTGGCAATTACTGGTAAATTAACAATACAATAAGATTATTTCTTTATTTTTCACTTTTATTCCTACATGTATACTGTGACTGCAACGATGCAAAGCCTTTAGTGCAATTATTTGATTATGTACTTTTTCTTTTCAATTCTGGGAAACTTCTCCCATATTTCAAGGTCACGTGCTGCAATAGTACTATGTGCCAAGCTGACTTTAACTCCATTTCAATCGAAAACTAGGGATTTTCAAAAGTGTATATCTAAACGAATTGATACAACCGAATTCTATGTGGAACAAGTCTCCATAGAGATTAAGACTCTGTAATACATAGAAAGCGGAAAAGAAATTAACATCGTTGCAACTGCATAATTTTGTTTGTTTAACATGGATATATGTTTATTGTTTAATTATATGCTTGTTGTTTGTAATTTGTATTAAGGTGAAAAAAACTGCTAAGGAGTATCACCTCATGCAAAGCTCTGTCCTTAACTCATTTTGGCTTTACATTTAGATCATATTGGCTTTTTGTTCTCTATCAGTTTTTAAATATCTTTGAGTTAATGGTCTTCCAAACGTTTAGAATCTATCTGCACTGAAGAGACATAAGTTGTCGAAATGCGCATATGCAGAAATTAAATTCACTGTAACTTCGGTATTTAGTTATTTGCAAATCTGAAGTGCTGGCGTTTTGATTGTGTTTGACTCGGATCAATAAATTAGGTTTAATTTTTTCATAATTAATAATTCGAGACAATTGAATATTAAATCATTTAAAACATATAAAAACATTATTCACGGAGTGTATATCGATCTTAATGTACTACGGAATCGGTGCCAAGGACGGATATTTAACTGAGTAATTCAATCTCTTTTTAAGTGGAACAGTTTATTGGTATTTGAATCAATCAAAGACCCGTATTAATCAAGAATGAAGAGAAAAGCAATGCAACAAATAAAGCAAAGACATTTGAAGTCAAATGTGAGCTTAATCTTAATACCATCTAGCCGCGAGTGCCTTGACAATACTGTGAAACCCAAAGTCAGAAAGCTTGAAAAATGGTACCAAATATACAAAAATACTTCTTTTTCATCTTTCAGAAATGCATTTATCTTGCTTTTTTAATGAATAGAACAGTTTTTTAAAGCCGTTTGGCAAATATAACAAAGTTTTAAGAAACGACTAATACGAGGCAACTTTTATACAAAAAGGTCATCAACTGCAAATTATAAGCAATGTACAAGCTATATTCATTAACCTGTAACTTTAATTCAAGCCAAGGCCAAAATCAAACTTTGATGGTAATGAAATTTGCAAAAAATCCTCCGTATTTGGCTGAACTCACGGAGAATCTGTCTGTCAGTACTTATGAAATAAAAGTTATAGTTTTACTTGCATACATACTTGAAAATTAGTCCGACAATTTTTGGTCTGCAATTTTGCATCAGCATCAATTCGCTGGTTCCAACTCCAGGACTCGAACCTTCGCTATTGTGACATCTATCCAAAAAACATCTTTACTTCGTGCAGCTTCCTAGACCACTCGGCTATATCAAATGTAGCTTGAGATTAGCGAGAAATGCCTCCTTGTAGGTTTAAACTAGTGGTGTTACCAATTACATGATGTATAGAGATAAGTGCAAATCTGCTGCAATGAAATATTGTATAAAACAGAGAGGATTCCATGATTACCAAAAAAAAAATACAGTCATATAAAGAAATATATGATGCAGATTTAACTTATTTCATATTTTTCTTTTACATCTTTATGTCAGTGTGCATCGTTTTAGCTTTTTACAGTCTTCAGGGTTAAAATCTAATTATTATTTCTCCAAACCACTTGGTGCTTTCGACAACAAACTGAAAAATATACTTCAGTTTATATTGCAGGTGATATTCTTGCATTTTTCCTTATTTTCCTGTCGGACTCTTTCGTATTATTCAAGCGACATTCATTGCAAAAATGAGCTTCTTAAAGTCATTTTTGTTAGAATTACGACAGAATGTTGCCGATTATTGAAAATAGTGGTAGCAAGTTGGTGTAGTTAAGCATTTTTCCTTCAAAACACCCTTTATGGGAACATATAGTTAAAAAAAACAGCGGGGAAGTGGGAACTGTACCCGTACTTGCTTTAAGCTACTCATTGCCGATATACACTGTGCTGATAATCGAAAACACCTAACTTAAATTTCTGTGCCGTGCTCATGTTATGTCTTTGTTCATTGTTTTTTTCCGACATTACAATTGTCCTTGGATTGGTCATTTTAGACTGACGGTCCGACTGTATTTGTAGCCGAACTGTTCAGGATCTTATGAGCCCCTGGTTTATCGACGTTCTACTTAAAACTGATTGGCATTGCTAACAATTTGCACCCTCAGATGAAATATATATATTTCTATCAGAGAGTGCCGTCGGTACATTTAGGCAATCATATACTCATATAAAAATGCCTTGTCATTGTAAGTTTAGTTAAAAATAACTTAACACAGACCTTTAAATATTTGTACAGATACGCATGTACTACACGACGTGAACCTAGCGACTTTGATAGTAGTAAAAAATGGGTATAATCTATTAATTGTAATACATTTGTACTGAATGGAATCCAAGTTCAATCGTTTAACCTCTAACTTTTGTTTATATTTAAAGATTAACTTCTGAATGATAGGAGAGTTTTTGGTGCAAGTTCCAAATGGCTTCAATGAAATATCTTTTCCAAGTGATAGAAGAGTTTTCAGTGCATAATTTCCAAATGTGTTCAACAATTTAGTGCGAAAACTTTAATTTCTGGAAATGAATACTACCGGGTTCACATCGATTTGACTTTTGTTTGCATTTTACTAAATTCATTAAATAATTCAAAAGTGCAAGGTTAAATAACCAAATAATTGATACATATACCGGTATAAAGGTTTTGTGGTACCATGCAAGAACAAGGTGCTTGTAATTTTATGCAGATAACCGCAAGATATAAGTTCAATGGAAATCCCACGTTAAACTACACTGAAATGATTGATTTTACGATTTCAGCTATATTAGGACGAGAACACATTAATAAAAAAAAAATATACCGATATATATTAGAAAAAGAAGAAAGAAATAAAGGTGGACGTGGCAACGAGTTTTGATTGTCAAGAAAGAAAAGAAGAAAAGAGGGGAAATATGTAGGGGCAGGAAATTTAGCCTCCTATTCCTCCTCAGAAAGCAGCTCTCTTCAGAAAATTGTAGAAGGGATCGTGATACTGTATGGAGCGTGGTGTTGTACACACAGTTCGTCTACGATGGTTCGGGGCCAGGCTTACCGTATTGTGAACTGACTACCAATTCACCCATCCATCAAATGAGGATGCACCCGGCAGCTCTGGGAAAATTAAGACGTGGTCATCATCAAACAATACGGAGGAAAATTGTGTTTTACGGAAGTCTGTTCCACCAGTAACACATATATGCCAGTAGTAATAGCCCTTGACTAATCTATCCCATTGTAAGTGCACGCTAACTATGCACGATGATCGCCAAAGAAAACATGTACAAATACGTAGTAATTTTTCAATACAATGTCGATATAGCCCATTTTTCCAATAAAAAAAATTGATAAAGAGCATTTTTCAAATGTGGTTACTTAGCTCTATATTTGTCTCGTGTAAGACGAATTTCCCTTCAAAATAATGATGCTTATGTTTTAATTTTTTTTAATGAAACGAAATTATTTCTATATAGTAAACTTAAATTAGTCTAAAAAATATTTATCTGAATTTTCTGGTTTCAAAAGTAGACAGATTTAAACATAATTTTATTCAAGCGACCATTATATACAAATAGACACTGGTCATTATAAAACATTCCCCGTGAACAGAGACTATGTAAGCCATGTAAAAAAGTTAGTGACGATGAAAACCATTCTCTTTCATATTGTAAATAAATGAACAGAGAACTTGTACATCCAAACTTCCAAATTTAAAAAAAAATGAATCATTTTTAATGCAAACCCTCTTAGTTTGTGCCTCTCTGAAACCCTCTGTTGAACTGGGATAGGGTTCATGCCGGCTAGAGAGTCGTTTAAAATTATGCTGAAACAAAATTAACAGTAACTTCGGTAATTTGTTATTTATTACTACTGGGCCGATGCCTTTACTGGTGGACTGCTAGTCCCCGAGTGTATTAATTAACGCAGTAGCAAGTACTTCTGTGATGGCCCGAAAACCGATTTTATTTGACAACTTGTAATATCTAAATTTGACAAAATTTTGTTCAAAACAAATGTGTGTATCCCTCTTGCATAGCTGTCCTAGGCTAATTTTCGCTTTTCTATTTAGGGAGCAACCATTTGATTTTTATGGGGGGTGGGGGGGGGGGGGTTNAAAAAAAATCCAGGATGACTATGCGGGTTAATCCAGGACAGGCTTGGAACAAAAATAAAAAGCCAGGATAGAAGTAACACACACAAAAAAAATCCAGGATGAAAAATTTGACCATAGCCCCCCCCCCTAGAAATCAAACGGTTACTCCCTTAGACTCTTTGTAATTTCGTCTGTCAGCTTTTATTCATGGATCTTCAAATGATATGATTTGATCTGCACCGAGGAGACACAAGTCGTCTAAATGCGCACATGCAGAAACTAGATTAACAGTAACGTCGGTAATTTCTTATTCTGTTTAATTGTAAATTGTATGATGTATTTACTTTTGTATTGCTTTTGTTATATTTCCCATTTTGTAAATTCAAAAATATAAAATGCATCAAAAGTTATAGATACATTTTGAAAGTTTGAATTTACAAAATGCATGGGTGTTCCGCTGAACACATGTGTCGCCTGCACTACATATATAAAGAATTCCTGTTTTGTTAAATAATGACACAGTCCAATGATAATCAGAAAAAATCAAAATGCATGGGCACATCTACAATATATATTAAAGCATTCTTCAAGTTTGGTTGGAAAGTACCAAGCGGTCTAGGAGGAGTTGCAGTTAATGGAAGCATACCCTTACGACTCCAATAAGCTGAAATGACAAAAATCAAACATAGCTAGAGAATCGGAAAAAAATCATAATGACAAACTAAGTGCTTGGTGCACATCTGCAATATATGTTGAGCATTCCTGCAAGTTTGGTTGGGAAGGACCAAGTGGTCTAGGAGGAGTTGCGGATAATGGAGGTATACCCTATGACTCCAATAAGTTAAAGTCACAAAGTCTAAAATAGCTAAAAATCCCGAAAAAAATAAAAATAAATGAAAACAAAATGTATGGTGCACCTCTGCAATATATATTGAAGCATTCTTGCAAGTTTGGTTGGATAATACCAAGTGGTCTAGGAGGAGTTGCGGATAATGGAGGTATACCCTATGAATCCAATAAGCTACACTCTAAAAACGGTGTTTAGATCCTAAACACAATCCTAAACACATAATCTGTGTTGAATTTTGTACACGTTTAGCCCTAAACATGTTTAGGTATGAAAATGTGTTCAGGTTTTAAACATGTTTAGCATATGTTCATGTTTAGATTTTAAACATGTTTAACCTTTTCATTTTGTTTTGTTTTTTATTTATTTATTTATTCATTTATAAAAGTATTTCAAGACAAGAATCTTCTCTTCATTCGCTTCAAGTTAGAATGCTTGCACTGGCTGATATCGAGACTCAATCCACAAGTACTGTTTTGCTTCTATTGCCTGAAAGTATATAAGTATAATAGTTACATTGTGAATGCTTTAAAATCGAATTGATTGATTGATTAGTTAGAGTTTAACGTCCAATGAGCAATATTTCAGCTATATCAGGACGAGAACAAGTTAATCAATTCAAAGCAAATTGTAAGTAAAAGAAGAAAGAAATAAAGGTGGAAGGGACAACCGGGGCAACGACTTTTGATTGCCACTGGAAAAGGGGAGAAATGGGTGGGGGCAGGAAATTGGAAAAATAATATACTGAGAAACATTCCATAAAAATTCTTAGAATTTTACTAAAACATAGTTGCATAATATTTACATGTCAATGGAAATTGATGCATGACAGCAACACAAATGATAATAGATATAATTAGTACACAAATAAGCATTAAACTTTTTCAAATATCAAAATAATGTGTTCTACTTACCTTTAAAACGGTCTGTATTTAAAGCAACATCCTCAAAAGAACACACACGGTTTATCCCTGTTTATTGCCACGTTAGCACTTTTAAAATCAAACAAAGAAAGATTAGAGCGTCCTCTATATGAAGGATAACTCTTCGTTTGAAATAGCTAAACATGTTTAGATCTAAACACGTTTAGGATTGTGTTTAGGTGTTTAGGATTGTGTTTAACTTAATGATATAATCAGTAAAATCGTTAAAGATTGATGATTTTATCAATCTAAACATGTTCAAGTTAATAAGTGTTTAGGCTTTAAGCACAATCCTAAACATGTTTAGACTTCAACGTGTTTCAAAAGTGTTCAAATCCTAAACACTGTTTTTACAGTGTAAAATGACAAAGTCCAAAGATAGCTAGAAAATCTGATTGATTGAATATTGTTTAACGTCTACTCAGCAATATTTCAGCTACTAGTATATCAAGACGAGAACAAGTTTGTTAATAAATAATCACTTTGGGGTATGGAAAAGGCCATGGGACGGGAAATTCTGACTGCCACTGGAAAAGTAGGATGAAATCGTCAAGGGCGGGGAATTTAGCCTTGTAGCCGATCACCTACGGACTACCCCAAAAAGAGCTTGGTACAAGGGTTCTTTTAACGTGCAGGAAGCGTGGCATTTCTTCCAACACGTGGACCTGAGTTTACATCCCATCCGAAAGATGGGTTGTGTATTTATTAATCCCGCACCACGGAACGGGTCCTATTTCTATATCCCGGGACCCTCGGGGTCAGCCTCCGTTTAGGAGGGGTCACACCCCGCAAGCCGGAGATACTTGGTCCTATTTCTATATCCCGGGGTTCCCTCGGGTCATCTGTTAGGAAGACTCGTACTCCAAGTTCAGAGGATGCTGCGGGCCTATTCATAAGCCGGGACCGCTCACGGCGGCTAGAAAATCTGAAAAAATCAAAATAATCAAAAACTAAGTGCTTGGTACACATCTGCAATATATATTGAAGCATTCCTGCAAGTTTGGTTGGAAAGGACCAAGCGGTCTAGGAGGAGTTGCGGATAATGGAGGTATACCCTATGACTCCAATAAACAAAAATGCATGGGTGTTCCACGGAACACATGTGTCGCCTGCACTATATTTTAAAGAATTCCTGTCCATGAAATAGAATTACAATGTCTATGTTGCACATCTACATTACATACATTCCTCCAAGTTTGGTAGAAAATACAGAGCCGTTAATGAGGAGTTGTATACCCTAAGACTGGATAACCTTAAGTGTAAGTTCAATGATAATATGGAATTCTGGAATACTGGAAAAGAAAGAAAAAATGCATGGTGCACATCTTCAACATATACTGAAGCATTCATGAAAGTTTGGTTGAAAAATACAAAGCGGTTGAGGAGGAGTTGCGGATAATGGAGACGTACGCTCAAGACCCCAATAAGCAAAAATAACAAAGTAAAAAAAGACAGTGTAAAATCTGAAAAAAAAAACAAAAATAAAGAAAAATAAAAAGCATGGTGCACATTTTCAACATATACTGAAATATTCCTGCAAGTTTGGTTGAAAAGTACCAAGCGGTTTAGGAGGCGTTACGGATAATGGAGACGTACCCTCAACACTCCAATAAACTAAAATAACAAAGTCCAATAACGCGTAAAATCTGGAAAAAAAACAAAATTAAAGACAAAATGCATGGTGCACATCTTCAACATATACAGAAGCATTCCTGCAAGTTTGGTTGAAAAGTACCGAGGAGATGCGGATAATGCTTAAAATTTTTGAGCCATACAGACGGACGGACGGACGTAAGACGAAGGAAAGTCATCCCTATGTGTCGATCCTGCACTAGGTGCAGGCGACACAAAAATGACAAAGTCTAAAAATAGCTAAAAATCTTGAAAACATTATAAAAATAAATGAAAACAAAATGCATGGTGCGCATCTGCTATATATATTGAAGCATTCTTGTAAGTTTGGTTGGATAGTACCAAGTGGTCTAGGATTAGTTGCGGATAATGGAGGTATACCCAATGTCTTCAAGAAGCTAAAATAACAAAGTCCAAAGAAAGCAAGAAAATCTAAAAAAAAAAAATCAAAAGTAACCAAAAACTAACTGCATGGTGCACATCTGCAATCAATATTGAAGCATTCCCGCAAGATTGGTTGGAAAGGACCGAGCGGTCTAGGAGGAGTTGCGGATAAAGGAGGCATACCCTATGACTCCAATAGGCTAAAAGATCTGAAAAAAATAAAAATAAATGAAAACAAAACGCATGGTGCACATCTGTAATATATACTGAAACATTCTTGCAAGTTTGGTTGGAACGTATCGAGCGGTCTATGAGGAGTTGCGGATAATGGAGATATACCCCTGACTCCAATAAGCTAAAATGACGAAAGCAAAATAAAGATTCAAAATCTGCAAAAACATAAATAAAGAAAAACTAAATACATGGTGCACATCTACAATACATACTGAAGCTCATTGGAAAGTACCCAGCTGTTTAGGAGATGCGGATAATAGTACAAATTTTGAAGCCATACAGACGGACAGACGGACGGACGCAAGACGAAGGGTAGTGATCCCTATGTGTCGATCCTGCACTATGTGCAGGCGACACAAAAATAGGAAATATAACACTTTGACCCCAATGGGGTGTAATATTGCTATAAAGATTATATATTAAAAACATTTCTTCTCTTTTTTGCATTCATTTAATTAATATCAAATTACTTTGCTGCAGAATGTATATTTCGATATTTTCATGATCGTAATTAATCTATAAAATAATTTTGCCCATTGGAAAAAGTTTTTGTGAGAACTTCAGAAGAGACATGCTTAATCAAAAAGAGCTGAAGTAATAACTGCCACGAGTCTTCACAAACCTTTGATGAAAAAAGCACTGCAGGTCGTCTGGAAAAATAGTTTGACAGCGAGCTTGAGACGTTTTATTGTGCTGTAGAGAGGAGGATAAACACTTTGTTAGCTAATTTTATAGCTCAGCAAAACATCTCATACATGTTGATACCAGTAAAATTAAGCGGTTGGGGAAGTTTTTTGTAAACATTAAGTAAAAGATTTGCACTTGATGACCCGTTGTACTAAAAGTATTTACTATGGTTGTAAGAATGATAATTGATCTAGTGATCTATGCTGACATCTGTCTATTTTTATATGTGTGAATGTATTTTAAATGATGAAAGGTCGTTATCTGATGATACTTCGTACTTTGTCGTGGCCAAGTACTAAGTTAATATATGCAATTGAAAGAATTTTTTTTCACAAATGCGATCCCACCTACTGTATGAAAAAAAACATCTCATCATAATCCTGTTAATATGAAAGCAACTAAATTCTGCAAGTATTTTTATATAAATGCGATAGAAAAATATGTATACAGAAACCCGGCGGACAGATTTCAATCCCCTCGACATTTTTTGGACAGATTGCATCATGGCTTAATCTTATATCTCACTTGCCTACTTCACTACTAGGATGTACTTGCAATAATAAGAAGTTAAAGCAATGAGGGCGTTATCCCGATGGGTTACAACTGATTTAAACCACGACCCCATATTTTACACTAGTATATGGAAAAAATAATGTAGGATATCTTATTTTATTTAATGACATCATGATTCAAATAATACAATTAATTTTTATTTGCACTTTACACCATTATTGGATCAAGTAATCATGGAAATACCAAGTAAATATACATGACATAATATATAATACGAAGAAAAACTCACTGAAACATAATTTACAGACCCTTGAAAGGTGTGGACCCTATAAAAATTCTAATAATTGTTGCATAAAGGCGCATACTCCTGATAAAGGATTATAGATGGGGTTAAAATGAATTTAAGTTTACTAACAAGTGACATATCTTCAAATTCAGAATGCATATTTACAATGATTTCAAAATATTCAAGTCTGTTAAGCTCATTATTAATAATAATAAGGTGATGTCCAGTCCTCATTCAAATATTACTTTCACACACCCGGTACTGGTAGATTTACCGAATAATTTGCTTGGTCCCCTTCCTTTATGTGGCTTGTGTAATCTGGTACAACTATGACAAAAAAGACAATTGAGACATCATTTGGTCAACCCGTGATGACTCCATCAACTGAAGACACTGGCAACAAAGGTAGGGTTTTTCAATGCAAGATTTACTTAACTAGTCTTGGACAGTCAGCTACGCTAAGTGTCACGTTTCAAGCGTTTGATTCGCTCAACAGGCGCGACACTCACACTTAGTTTTTCTAGATTTTCTGCAAATTCCTTTGATACTGACAAATTTGACCAAACTATGGAGCTTAAGTAGGCCACAGTGAATATCTAATTTCTAATTTACCATAAGTAGGATATGATTTATACGTAGACTGTTTCATCAAATTTTTGTATTAAAATGCGCAGCAAGTGGCAGATGTTAATGACACAAGACTAGATTGTTCACTTACTAAACATGCGCGAAATTGTAAAACACATGACGATGGCAGATTCCAAATTTGATTGATTGATTGATTATTGTTTAACGTCTACTCAGCAATATTTCAGCTATATCAAGACGAGAACAAGTTTGTTAAAAAATTATCACTTTGGGTATGGAAAGGGCCATGGGACGGGAAATTCTGACTGCCATTGGGAAAGTAGGGTGAAATCGCCAATGGCGGGGAATTTAGCCTTGTAGCCGATCACCTACGGACTACCTCCAAATTTGACCATTTTATAAAAATATCGCGATTAAACAAAAAATTAGAAAATTCAATTCACTACAGATTTCAAGAAATAGCTTTTATTGAATAAAAAACGACATTCACCGGTCAGAAGTGATATTCACTGGCGGTAATTGTCACGTGTTACTAATTTTGGAAAGGGGGATTCCAGTTATTTTGGACCATTTTGGAATAAAAAATATTCTTATTCTTATTTTAATCAACCAATCACGGCGATTCCAGTGTCACAACAATTAAATTGTCGGCCATCGTACCAGACGAACAATTTTATTCAATTCAATTTGCTTAGCGATTCACAAATGGAAAATTTAGTGTCTACTGTGATTACGGATACATTCTTTCCTCCGAGTAAGGCACGGACCATTCGAAATTTGGGGGCTGGGATTTTCACCCGAGGCAAGGAATTGTTTGGGAGGGGGGCTTGGATTTTCACTCGAGCAAGGATTTTTTTTGTGCCAACTTCACGGCCAGATTATATGTTTTTTCATACACTATGCCAGGAAAGTTTGTTGAGCCAGGCTTTTTTCTAATGACAGGACGAGGGCCAGATTATTTTTTATACCCAGGTGCTGTTCAGATACTTTTTATTTTTGGCAAAAATCGGGAGTAGAAAATAGTTTTTTTTTTATATAAATCCCAGCCTCTCCCCCTGAAAATCAAATAGTCCGCGTGCCTCGATATGGAATGTTTCCACATCGTTCAAATATTAATTTAATTTTTCAATGGAAAACCATTCCAATCAGACATATTCTGTTGCCATTAGCCACAGCACCAATGATCCATAAATAGGGCCTTATTAACATAAGATACTTTAGTAAATAGTATTCGGGGGATATATATTTATCTTTGGTCATTGTATTGTTTTTTGTAACAGGTATTTTTTTGTTTTTTTTTGTGTTTGTTTGTTTTGTTTTACTTTATGAACCCTCGGTGAATATCACTTTTCTTTGAAATATGGAAAAAAAACAATAACTGTCTTTAATTTTAGGTAGATGTGTGAGTTATTGACTTTTGAAAAGAAGTGATATTCAAAAGTCAATAACTCATCACATTTACCTCAACGAAAGACAGTAATTGCATACTATAGGATTTATCACAAACCTTTCCGACATATGTGTTTTCTGAGGAAATGAAAACGGACCCTTTACTGTAGTACTATGGATGCTATATAAATACTCTTGAAACTATACTATAAACAAATGAAGTTGAAGATGAAGAACATTTTATTGTTAGCTGTCCATTGTATAGCAAACAGCGAATTTTACTTTTTGATAAAATAGATCTTTTTTGCAAAAATTTAAAAAATCTATCAAGTGAATCAAAATTTTTTTGGCTATTCACAAATGAGCATTTGCCAACTCTGATATTTTTTGGTAGTTTCATTATAGAATGCTTTGAAATAAGAAACAAATGGAGACAAAATGAGTAATTTTCTCTACAGTATTTTGACTATTTTTATATATGCGATAGTTGAATTATAAGTTATTGATAAGACACAAACATAATGTGTCAGGTTCTGGTCCTGCCCTTAACATAATTGACCAATTGTGGTCCACATATTTATTTGTTTGTTCTTCTTTATATTCGATCAAACTGTATGTTGCTATATTATGATGCCTTGTATGGGTTCTTGATTAGTTTAATATAATTCTTTATCTTTATACTTTTTGCAAGGTCAGTAGCCGGAAATGAGTACCCAAGTTCTGTGACTCGAGGCGACCTGGCCTGACCTGAGATAAACGAACTGAAAAACAAAAATGTGGATTAAATTTATCTTTAATACGTATTTTGATAGTTTTTCCTCCAAGTAGTTCATTACCAAGGTGGCATATGTATGTCGGGACAAATGTAGTGCCAATAGCTATTCCTTTATTTTGAAAAAAAATTGTTTTCCAATATCAATCGTACCGATTCTAATAAAAAAAACCATCGGAAAATCTAACAGGAATCGCTTATGTGTGTTTTCCAATCAAATATGTTATTGTTTCAAGAGAAATGTTAGTATTTAAACTTGTAACATTATTTTTAACAGGAATTGAATTCTGATCTGTTTTGTTTCTCTTGTGATAAATTTGTGTTTCCGATATTGATGTGGTGTCGGCCATATAATTTCTGAAGGGAATTTTATTATTACAGTAGGAGTGACGCACAAACCTGCATTTTATTTTTAATGCTGCAGATAGTTTATATCTATATAATCTTTAATTTTCATAAAATGCTTTAAATTTTTTTTATGTTTTAAAAACGCACAAACCTGCATTTTATTTTTAATGCTGCAGATAGTTTATATCTATATAATCTTTATTCTTCATAAAAGGCTTTAAAGTTTGATATGTTTTAAATAGATTTTAGCTTAGTATTTCAAAAATACATTATTGATTGTGTCTATATGCAATCAACCCTTTTTGGTACAACTGTCACATTTTCAATAAGATTGTTATTATTAAAAATTCTTGATATGGAATACATTCCTAACAATTATTAAAAATTATTCCTTATTTCATGGAAAAATTGCATTTGTTGACAATCATACAACTATACTTGTAGAAGAATATCAGTACGCTTAAAGGTGGTCTGTGCAGATCTAAAGCTAATCTCGAGTTAAAAAGATGTAGAGAACTTATCTATAAATTGATTTGAGTGATCGGTTACATGAATGTCCTGATTTGACTTTTGAAGCAGCTGTTTTCCATTATTTACAATGACAAGGAAACGAACTTTGGGGTGCACGTAATGGCTTAGGTATTCTTCTAAAATTCCGTTTGCAGGTGTTAATTTGGAACTGTGATACTGTATTATTGTATATGAACTTTATTTTTATACCAATTGGCGCGGTTTTTTCCTCCGTTCATTTTCTACAGCTGTAGAAAATGAATCCTTTGTAGTTCAGTTCCCACATTGATTGAAATATATCAAATTACTTTGAAATTACAGTAAGATTACGGAAGTATATATTTAGGACATATCACAATATTTTAATTGTGATATTTCGTTATTATTTTCAGTTTTACAAAATGACTAAATTTTTTCATAATATTTTAAGACATTGACTGAACTTGTCAGGCAATTTCAAAGTATCTACATTTATCAACAACAAGGGGCTCTCAAGAGCCTGTATCACTCACCTGGGTCATGACTGACAAAGAAGAGATGAATGGTATTTTCAATACTGTCCGGATCTAGAGTTTCAGCTATGTTCATTGCTAGAGGCAACCTTGGACTGGAATTTTAAATTAAATTGTATTTTTTCTGAAATTTTAAGTTTCTTGTTTTGTGTCAATGCCAACTGAAAGCTCCATCATCCATTATATCCAATATCAGAACCCCACTAAAAAAAATTGGGCAGAGGTTCCCCTTATAATCTATGTATATGTAATACATATTGCCGAAATTAAATACATTTTGAGCCCCCTTTCAAAAAAATTAGGCAGAGCTTGCCCTCATAATTTAGATTATACATATTGCTGAAACTGTTAATAAAATATGTAGTGGTATACTTTTCTTTTTCTAAAATTCTGAAATTTCAGTTTCTCGTCTGGCTTCCATGGCAACTAAGAGCTCCTCCATCCGTTACAACCTAAATCAGACCACAATAAAAAAAAATGGGCAAGGGATCCCTTTATATTCGAAGTAATACATATTGCTGAAATCAAAACATTCAGAGACATCTTTAAAGTAAAGGGCTACGCCTAGTGCAGCATGACACGACCGCAGCATGTCGACCAAAGAAATTTGATCAAGTGTAATTTATAAGTGAATGTGGACACAGTTAAGAGCTTTACACAGTAACTTGATGGACACAATAAGGAGCTTGACACAGTAATTCGCAGGACGAAAACTAGGGAACATTAAAATTAGCCCCTTTGATCCATTAGAGCATGGAAATTGTAACAGTTACGCTAAATCTGTTGACATACTTCTGACAGCTTACATCAAGGTGAATTAATGAAAAATGTCATCAAAATCTGAATAAAAATAACAATTTTACATATTTTCAAAAATTGAATATTTCAGCCCCTTTGACCCTATTAGTTCAGAAACGGTAAGAGATACGCCAAATCTTCTGGTATATTTGCAATTTTGACTCCGTTTGGCCCCTTATATTATCAAAAGGAAACAAGTTATCAAAAATCTAATAGTTCAGTGCATCAAACTGCATCAAAATCGGACTGGAAATAAGAAAATATAATTTTTGAGAATTGCCCCTTTTGGGCCCCATTTATCTCATGAACGGTACATGCGACGTGAAATTCGTTGCCATACTACTGATTGGAAATTCTCAGTAGTCCAATGAAAGAAACCCATCAAAATCTGATTAATAATAAAAATTTTACAGCCAAATGTGTGAAAACACCCAATTTTGCCCTTTTTGGCCCCCTTTTTAAAAACTAGAGGGGCCACAATGTCCAAAACCCACGCACACCTTTCTTTTGTGCTAAGGAACATTGTATTAATATTTCATAAGGATTGATCAACTTGAACTTAATTATATAAGTTATTGACCAAAAACAAAAGTGTCTACAGACAACGACGCCGCCGCTGCCGACGACAGCGCCATACCATAATACGACCTCCTATTTTTTGCGGTCGTATAAAAAGAAAAGTGGTAAAGGTTGTCCTCATAAATTGCTGTGATTATAACATGTTTGAAACGAAAATTAAGTTTATAACCTCCCTTAGTTCAATTATCTCCCTTTTTTGAATTTTCATTTTTCATTATATCTGTCTTTAAATAAATTACAGACACTCCCTAAAAAGTGTGTTTTTTTTTAAAGTGTGTTGATGTAAATAATTATAACTATTTGATATATATAGTACAAGTTCTAGTTATTAAAAGAATATTTCTGTATGAACAATAAAACTTTTATAGCTATTTTTGTTATTAAATCAAGGGTCCAATGTTAAAACTATGTTCCCCGCTGGCGGCCACCTTGGATGAGGTACAAACCGGCCGGATACCTTTTTTCAGAAGGGACTATCTAAGGACTATTGTGACTAAGTTTAGTTATAACTGGACTAGTTGTTCCTGAGAAGATCTTTGAATGTGATTTAACATAGGGTCCAATGTTAAAACTATGATCCCCGCTGGCGGCAGTCTTGACTGAGGTACGGACCTGCCGGATACCATTTTTAAAGGGGACCACCCAAGGACTATTTTGACCAAATTTGGTTCCAATTGGCCCGGTGGTTTGAGAGGAGAAGATCTTTGAATGAAAAGTTTACAACGGACGGACGGACGGACGCCAAGTGATAGCAAAAGCTCACTCTGGTATAGCCAGGTGAGCTAAAACTAGCAGTACATACTTCTGATAACATTATAGTGTATTTTTTTCATTAAAAAAACTCAAAGCATGGTAAAAATCACATTTGTCTCTTCACTTGTCCATGGCAGAAGCAGAAATTTAATTGTTCATCAGGCGGAACAAAAATTTACCATATGAGGCAACACGGAAAATGTAGTAAAGAAAGGAAAAATATTAAACATGTACTATTGCTGTAAAATATATATATTTATGCCCCGACTTCACGTCACTTCACGTCACGGGGGCATGAAAAATACTTCAACAAAGATTAGAGATAATGCTGCTTCAATAACAATTTTGAAAATATGCAAATATGTTAAATCTGAATGCATAACATTTAGAAATAGTTAAAACTTTTAAGGAGGCTGGCTCAAAACACTTGGACATCTGAACGCAACATTGAAGACAATTTATAAGTTGGAAATGTAGAAAAATTTCAAAGTTTCAAGGGGCATAAATCAAAAACCTCTTGGACCTCTGAACAACAAATAAAACTTGGTCTGAATTTTGTAGTGAACAACTTGCATCTCGCCATTTCGTGTGGCGGGATTCATTTTATAGAAAATTTTATACAAAATATGAATGAGGTGATTCTTAAGCTGCTTGTAGTGTTTAAATAACACTTTTATAGATGCATCAACTCTTTGGAATTTTAAATTTGCAGTCAGAACAAAAAAAAAACAAATAAAAAAAAAAACAAACAAACAAACAAACAAACAAGTTATCTCTAGATCTGTTCTTCAATCTTGTCAACAATTAAAAAATATTTTTGAGAGTCATATTGTTTTTCAGGCATTCTGTAATTTTTTCAGGCATTTTGTAAATTGCCTAGGTCATTTCATGAAATGCCTAAAACAGCTTGGCATTATACAAATTGCCTAAATATTTTAGTCATTCTATAAATTTCCTGAATTATGAAATTGCCTGTAACATATAATTGCACGGGTACTACACCCCTTCACTCTACTTGAAACAAATTTGTGATGTGAAAATAAATCTGATTGTGCGAAACTGATTTCTTTTATTTTCGTATTTCGTTTTTTTTACAAGTTCAATATTTTATTGTCATTATACACATTTAGTTTCATTGATTGATTGATTAGTTCGAGTTTAAAGTCCAGTGAGCAATATTTCAGTTATATCAGGAAATACAAGTATGAGAAGAAAGAAAAAAGACGGAAGGGACAACGAGTATTGATTGAAATTTAGCTTCATAAACAAGTCCCAGTGACTCGGCTCTCTTAGGACAATATAGAAGGGGTGTTTATACTGCATGAAGCGTGGCGTTTCTCCACACAGTTTGGCTTCAATGGTTCGCGGTCAGGCTTGCCGTCTTATGATCTGGCTATCCTGCATAGACAGGGCATTCCTCAATCGACCAACTGGGGACGGGTCAACTAAAGTATCTGGAAAAATAGTTCTTCCAAAAAGAGAAGGCAGATTTTGTATGGAGTAAATCGGTCATTGTTTAAACTGAAACCAGCATACTATCCATACCGTAAAGTGTCAGGCTGTCGACCTGAATAAGGTTGACAAAGTCNAATATTTCTAAAATTGTCTATTTATTTTCTTTCCTACCTAATATCCAAAATTCTAAGAATTCAAGGTCTATTTTCTAGTTTCATGTCTCTTCATTTAAATATATAAATCTGTTTTCAGTCACTGTGACCTTCACTGACCTTGACCTTTGACCTACTTCCTCCAAAATCAATAAGGTCCCTCCCCTCCTGGTATCCAACAACATATCCAAGTTTCATTTCAATTGGATGTAGACTTTTTGAATTATCATCCAGAAACCAAGTTTTTCTGAAATTTTCAGTCTATTTTGGTAACCGTGACCTTGACCTTTGACCTCCTTCCTCCAGAATCAATAGGGTTCCTCTCCTCCTAGTACCCAACAATATATCCAAGTGTCATTTCAAATGGATATAAACTTTTTGAGTTATCATTTAGAAACCAAATTTTTCTCAAATTTGCAATCTATTTTTGGTCACCATGACCGTGACCTTTGACCTACTTCCTCCAAAATCAATAGGGTTCCTCCCCTCCTAGTACCCATTAAAATATCACAGTTTTATTTCAATAAGATGTAAACTTTTTGAGTTATCCAGAAACCAAATTTTTCTCATATTTTCAGTCTATTTTCGGTCAGTGTGACCTTGACCTTTGACCTACTTTCTCCAAAATTAATAGGGTTCCTCCCCTCCTAGTACCCAACAACATATCCAAGTTTCATTTCAATTGGATGTAAACTTTTGAGTTATCAGCCGGAAACCAATGTTTGACGCCCGCCCGTCAGCCCGTACGCACGCCCGCCCGAAACACCAAAACAAATTCAAAAATTTTCAGTCTATTTTTGGTCACCGTGACCTTGACCTTTGACCTACTTTCTCCAAAATCAATAGGATTCCTCCCCTCCTGACATCCAACAACATATCCAAGTTTCATTTCAAATGGATATAAACTTTTTGAGTTATCATCTGGAAACCAAATTTTTCTCAAATTTTCAGTCACCGTGACCTTGACCTACTTTCTCCAAAATCAATAGGGTTCCTTCCCTCCTGGTACCCAACAATATATCCAAGTTTCATTTCAATTGGATGTAAAGTTTTTGAGTTATCATCCGGAAACCAATGTCCGCCCGCAACACCAAACCAATAGCCGAGTTCAACTTCGTTGCAACTCGGCTAAAAAAAGAAAATGGTAATAAACATTGTACAAACCATAAATCAAGTAAACATTTGCAGAGTACCTTGTTCTCAGTGCAGTATAAGCTTAAAAATGCTTTAATTGAGGTAATAATAAACTTTTATCCAAATATGATAATATTCTAAAATAAGTGTTTGATTGCAGTATAAATGAAAAAAGGTCAATCAGAGATTGCAATCACCCCGCTCACCTTTTTGGACCCATACTAAAGTTTGGTTTTGAAAATGTATATATAGAAATCATCATGTAAATTTTATTTAAAATTAAAGATTTTTGCAGTCTTACTATTGAAAAGAATTCCAATCATTGCAAGGAATTGAAAAAGATATGGTTACTAGGTTGAATTCCCCAAAAAATACTGGTCTTTGAGGATTTCAGGAAATTTACTCGAACAAGAGCAGAAGATTTTAGCAGTCTTTCTATTGAAAACAATGATTCGTAATATGAGGAACTAAAAAGGTATGGTTGATAGGTAGAACACCAAAAAATAACAGGTCTTTGAGAGTTTCAGGAAATTTACCAAAATAAGAATCAAAAATTTTTGCAGTCTTTCTACTGAAAACAATTATTCTTAATGTAAGGAAGCGAAAAAGGTATGGTTGCTACGTAGAATTCCAAAAAATAACAGGTCTTTGAGAGTTTCAGGAAATTTACCAAAATTAGAATCAAAGATTTTTGCAATCTGACCATTCAAAATGTTCATCACTACTGTTAGGAATTGAAAAAAGTATGGTTGCTAGATAGAATTCCAAAAAGTAATGGGTCTTTAAGACTTTCAGGAAATTTACCAAAATAAGAATCAAAGTTTTTTGCAATCTGACTATTGAAAATGATCATCAGTACTGTCAGGAATTGAAAAAGATATGGTTGCTAGGTATAATTCCAAAAAATAACAGGTCTTTCAGACTTTCAGGAAATTTACCAAAATAAGAATCAAATTTTTTTGGCAATCTGACCATTCAAAAGGATCATAACTACTGTTAGGAATTGAAAAAGATATGGTTGCTAGGTAGAATTCCAAAAAATAACAGGTCTTTAAGACTTTCAGGAAATTTACCAAAATAAGAATCAAGGTTTTTTGCAATCTGACTATTGAAAATGACCATCATTATTGTTAGGAATTGAAAAAGATATGGTTGATAGGTAGAATTCCAAAAAATAACAGGTCTTTAAGACTTTCAGGAAATTTACCAAAATTAGAATCGAAGTTTTTTGCTATCTGACTATTGCAAATAATCACTGATAAAACAAGGCACCAAAAAAGATATGGTTGCTAGGTAAAATTCCAAAAAATAATTGGTCTTTGAGAGTTTCAGGAAATTTACCAATATAAGANAAAAAAAAAAAAAAAAAAAATGGGTCTTTGAGAGTTTCAGGAAATATACAAATATAAGAATCTTATTTTTGAAATTTAAGTGTTCATACTAGCTCATGATATTAAAGAGTTGCTTAATTATATGATTTCATGTTAGAATTTAAGAAATTATTGGTCTTTGACATTTTCAGGAAATTTACCAAATTTGGCACCGATGCCAAAATTATAAATTCTTATCTTGGATTTCAAAAGCATGTCAAGTAATTCCCCATGAAAAAGTAAACCACAAAATAAAAATTATACATAAAGTTCCAATCATATGCTGAGTACTTATTGTTATAAGTTTTTTGGTCCCTTAAGGGCATGCCCCCAGGGGTCATACCAAATGTCCGCTATCATTAGCAATATAGATGAACATAATGGAACTCATATAGAAAGTTTCAGCTTCCAAACATAAATACTTCAGAAGATTTCGCATATTACTGGATAACTCGAAATACAATTTTACTCATTATTCCGCCTTGAGGGCAAATTTCAAATTTCCGAATCCTTCGGCACAGACAACTTTTATTGTGTTACTTATACACTGCAACTTAAGGTGAAAGAGGAGTTCTAGCTGAATCGTTTTATTTTCGTTTTTGGACACCCTAGAGGCCATGCCCTGAGTGGTCATACGAAAATTCTGACGCCCTCTGTGAAGTTGCCACATAATATGCGAGTCGATTCCCGGGTTTCAACTTTCTAGCCCAAATAGCCTTGGAGATTTCTTCGTTTATTGGATATCGCGAAAATTCGTTTTCGTCCGTAATTTGTCCCTAGGGCGTTTGACAGAAACTCCGAACCCCTAGCGCGCTAGTGTAGATCATACTCTAGTATGGTGCCAAATTTCAAATTTCTACCTCTTATAGTTCCAAAGCTATCGGGGAGCACTACACACATACGTACGTACGTACATACGGACGGACTGCATTACATAATCCCCCCGCTTTCGCTAAGCGGGGGGATAAAAAGTCTGCTCTTTGCATGACCGATCTGGTCCTAAATTGCCATCAAACTGACTATTTAATTGAAATTTAGTGCATAGACCATGTAGACATAAAAAGATTATCATACCGCGTGCTACACGCGAAAAATTAAATCCGTACAGTTTACCTTTCAACTAAGGGTGGTCGCAAAGGGGGACTTTTATCTTGAAGAGAAACTAACGGGTTGCATCTTAAGGTTCAACACTTCTTCCAAAAACAGGAGTACACTTGAAATTTGAGATCTAATTTATCCAAAGATACTTAAATGTTGAATGAATTAATTAATCCAAAGGAATAACTAAATACCGAAGTTACTGTGAATTTACTCTCTGCATATGCGCATTTCGACAAATTATGTCTCATCAGTGCAGATAAAATCTAAACATTTGGAAGACCAGAAATTCAAAGATGTTTGAAAACTGATAGAGAACAAATAACCAATATGATCTAAATGTAAAGCCAAAATCAGCTAAGGACAGAGCTTTGCATGAGGGAGATACTCCTTATTTTCAACAAAATTTACAAAAATTTAGATATTGTAAGGTTCCATATATAATCGGTTTTCGGGTCAGCACCGAAGCACTGACTACTGGGCTGGTGAATACCCTCGGGGACTAACAGTCCACCAGCAGTGGCATCGACCCAGTGGTAACAAATAACTAAATACCGAAGTTACTGTGAATTTACTTTCTGCATATGCGCATTTCGACAAATTATGTCTCATCAGTGAACTGATTAATATCTTTTTATGAGGGAGAAATAACCTGTAAATTGTCAGCAATAATAAAAAAATGGCTCAAATTTAACTTTTTAATAAAACAAAAAATAAGTATTGTGCGTATTTAATAAACAGTATATAACTTATCTGAAATTTTGATTGATTGATTGAATATTGTTTAACGACTACTCAGCAATATTTCAGCTATATCAAGACGAGAACAAGTTTGATAATAAGTAATCACTTTGGAGTATGAAAAGGGCCATGGGACGGGAAATTCTGACTGCCACTGGAAAAGTAGGGTGAAATCGTCAAGGGCGGGGAATTTAGCCTTGTAGCCGATCACCTACGGACTACCCCAAAAAGAGCTTGCTACAAGGGTTCTTTAACGTGCAGGAAGCGAGGCGTTTCTTCCAACACGTTGACCTGAGTTTACATCCCATCCGAAAGATGGGTTGTGTATTTATTAATCCCGCACAACCACGGAATGGGTCCTATTTCTATATCCCGGGACCCTCGGGGTCAGCCTCCGTTTAAGAGGGGTCACACCCCGCAAGCCGGAGATACTAGGTCCTATTTCTATATCCCGGGGTTCTCTCGGGGTCCTCTGTTAGGAAGACTCATACTCCAAGCTCAGAGGATGCTGCGGGCCTATTCATAAACCGGGGCCGCGCACGGCGGAGCAATTTTGAAGTTCACTAATGAATATCAAAAGTAATAATCCACAGAAGTCCAACAATGTCCAGATGAATTTTCCTGATAATCTTCACTAAATAATTAATAATAAATTCACAATAACTGATGTCGATTTCCAATACAATATAATCCTGTACTTACTAAACTGAT